>JZLH01S0235659.1:2013-19873 GCA_001188425.1 Eucidaris tribuloides | reverse complement strand
TAAACTATTCATTCAGGTTTTCATTCGTAATTCTCGAAACACCAAGCAAGTCAAATGGCATCAATGTGTGTGTACATTCTTCTTCCATGGTCACATCATTTTTCCTTTCCAGGTTGGGGGAATTTGAGCGATAATGTGCACGTTATTGAATGACTCGTACTGGGAGGTCTGCATGTCATTGTGACAGCCAAAATGGGAAGCATTATCCGGTGTATTGTTCTGTTGGGCAAAAAAGGTGTGAACATTAACATTATAACCTTGATTTACATGTTATCAAAAAGGCTGGTCAACAAAGAGAGTGAAAAGAATCGTTTGGTTAATGTTTTATATCATTCAAAACTTATGAATAAGTAATGGTGGGAAACAGTATTTTAAAGAAAATTATATTTCAAATAAAGGGGTATTTCTACGGCGTGAAATAATTCAAAGCACAACATATGAAGATCAACGGATGGATCTTAATCATTGAACATATCACTTCAAATTGCACATAAAAAAAAGTAATGTGTCACTGACTTTATGCAACCCTACATGAAGGGTAAGTTAACATTGGTGACTTTAGAATTTCAGAGTAAATACTAGTATCAGATGCGGTAATTTGTCATGTACGCAGTATTCACAGGGGCTTAAAATTCCTTGTGATGAAGTTATTTCACATTAAAACGTAATATTTCCATCAAAATTACAACCTAACTACTTTATTTGGCTATATGTTTCTTCTGATTTTCCACAGTAAACATATATAGCCATAACTGGTGAACATATAAACAGCAATAAACCTATACTGCCCGTGAAAACTGTAAAGTGTATTTTGCCTGAGATGGATAGAGGGAAGCTTTAAAATGACTGGAATAATGATTCAAAAATGCATGGAAGTTTCATCTCTTTTCATGAGGTAAACGCGGGTGATTGTAAATGGCGATGTATAAATGACCTTGTATCTGAATAGTTATGCCTTCGGGATGTTACCCTACGCTTTGAAAGACTGGACTATTGTCGGTATTATCTATTTATCCAATAATCTCACTGCACACTATACTCATTCCAGTAAAATTATTTTGAATACACGATATCAGCCTACAACCGACTGAAGCATGTACGCGTACATCGTTCTAGTGTATAAGATATATTAATCTGTTGTCAGTGTGTGTGATCCTGACAGTACCATATGAATTCCAATCTCCCACATTCATCAAAATTATTTTCACATTATAATGTCAGAAGTATTCAGTCAGCTAGATATGTCAGGATATATCATGAATGAACAATGGACGCATAGCATCGGCATCTTTTATCGTTCAAAAGAATTTAGAAATGTATGAAACGCTGACAAATAAGTTTTTCATTCGAAATAATTTATGACCTAAACCGTACAAAGCACATCATTTTACACAAAAAAATAGAATGATTGATTCGTAGGGAGTTCGATATCCTTGTTTGCAGTCAGTGACTGATTCAGTGTATATTTAAACTATAAATAAACAAAATTTTCTTCAGTACAACAATCATGCTGAAATGTCAGCAAAAGCTATATGATCATCTTCAAATAATATTTTGGGAGGGGATGGGGAGTTTTGTCCTTTTGACATGTTTTTATGCTGCTATATGATTGAAGGAATACTTTTTACTGATTATTGACCTACATCAAGAGATTGGAGAATAGCCAAAATAGGTAGAGTTGACAATAGTTGAAAAGATGTTATTCTTCCCCCACCCAACTCATTTTAACCTGAATCAGTGTCATTGAAACACTTGCAAATCAACAATAGACCTACAAATCATTATCTCAATGGATAGGATCCGGTACAGAGTTGATTGAGTTGTACCTGATGAGGCATTGGTTGAAATGTCCGGAAAGTTAACAGCTTATAAAAGACATCATTATTCGAACAAATTACTTTGGTCATTTGGATGAATGTGTCACTGCAATGGTTGCCTGTCGGAAGAATGAACGATCAGATTATCAAAATCTATTTCTTTTCTCTACCAATGACTCCCCTTTCTGATCAATGAATCTGTTTTCTTCATGGCTTGCTCGCTTACTTTCCGGAATACAGAACTGTTTTTGTGACAATAATCCTTTGGGTCACCGATGTACCTCATTTTGTCATCGTATTTGCAAACCATTATTAAATTCCCACATAACTGAACATCTATCAGTGGTATGAGCTCCACATCCCACCCTCAACCCCTCACCCAATAACAATGAGAAGTGGACATTTATGTGAATTTTCACCTGTCAAAAATTGTATCGTGCTGTTTCTCCAAGTTGTCTCCCGTTCATTGATACATGTTTTCCTAAGTTATCCCTGTGGCAGTAATCTTTTTTAAGACGTTAATCCCGAGTACTTTCGAAATCGTGCGGTAACGTAGCAATGCCCAGAGGTGCGTGGTTGTAATAAACATTGGAAAGATTTTGAAGAAATGCACTGAACAATTTACCCTGACAAACAAACTTGTTGCACGTCGCACTAATAAAATGTTAAATCCTGTCATTTCTTATAAAGCAAAGTCCGTACGAGGAGAAACAAATCCAAAACAATTAAATGCTTCCCATTGGGTAAGACTTTTTAGTAGAAAGCAGTCTAAGCAATTTAGCGTAAATACCTAAGTTACACAATCCGCCTTGGGACTGATTTGCGCGGGAAACCAGGATACACAAGGTTTACCAAAAACTTTTCTCTCGGGCACTTCCTTCATCACAGTGTCTTATTTGAAAGGGTATTAACTGAATAACATGATTGTTTACCTCGTGTGCTATTTGTGATATTTTCTCGGGTACACAACTTCAGCTAATTGAGGTTGTTGAAGATAGTACACACAAGGGACATTTGATTTTCACACTTCATTCGTGATAATTTGAACATTATAGAAAGTAGTGCGAGTGATTTAAATGACAATTAACAGACACCGATATTTGTTCACATGGAGTTAATATCTCTGACATGTGAGTTTGATATCATATACAACATTCCATCATGGTTACTGATCCAAATAGTATGGGCTAGTCCAACAAGTGTTCGAATGATTATTGGTCCAAAAGTCTCAGATGTTCGCGAAAAATTGGATCAGTTGGTAGCAAAGTAAGTTGATCAACGTTGGATACAAAACAAGTTTGGTATTTCCCATGGATTAATTAATCGATGTGAAGGTAAACGGTATATGTTGGTCCATTATTTTGAAGGTGGGGAATATCAAACCATCTTCAGGTTTTGGAACTCGGCCACCCGATATCAATTCAGACTAATGACCGACGAGTCCGTAAATTTACCACTAAAATACATCCAAAAGGCATATGTAGGCCCAAGTATTTCATTCACAAAATACTTATTTGTCGTCTTGGGTACCCATTGTTTTGCAGATTAAGGACCTCAACCATGGACGAAATTTCACGACTTGATTTGACCCGAGGATTTCTCGCAAGAAATCCACGGAGCTAGAACCAGTGCGATGATTAGCATCAGATTTCAAGATTTGACATTCGCAAGGACAGGTTTGTCAACCTATGTTTGAATAATCTTTGAATATTAGTTCCACTTTAGGACTGATAGATTTTCCAATTCCTTTTGGAATATACATACATATATATATATATATATATAAAGTTAATAATGTTCTGCTCGGAGATTATAGTAGATACTTCACACAAAATTAAATAAAATCAAATAAAATCTCCGTAAACGATATATAGTCACGAATTTTCGCCCATAGGGCTTTATCAAGTGTTTTATTACATTTGAATTTGAAAATGCGTACATATATATATTATCTTCATTTTTTAAAATTAATTTTGGTGAATCTTACATTCGATACCTTGCTGCCAGAAAATGTTTTTACACATAAATAGAAATCTGACTACATCTTTACTTAGAGATTCATTGGCTCATTCCCTTATTTCTCCATTTTTAGCAATGTGGTTAAGTTTAAATCACGGTGCTTGGTTGCCTTTAATGACCATGAAGCGTGTTCTTATTTGTTTCCATAAAGTTGTAAGTTTGATAGAGTTTCACGTCAGAGGAAGTCACAGTCTGTATCCGAGATATATCAATGTTGCTCACGCTGCCATTAAAAACAAAATCTAAAAACACCAACAAGTTTGAACCTGAAATAAGTATTTAAAGCACGAGTGGTAATAAAAAAAATCAAGTCTAATACCTGTCGCCAAGAAATCACGCGAAAATAACAGTATGAACACTTTGGGATCGCACCGTAGTATATTTTTCATGTGGCTGGTGAGTGACCTTTGAAGTGAGGAGGGAGAAAGTCATTAACCTGCACGACACCCGCAGAGTGGGGTTGTATCTCGGGCAGCAGCAGCCTATCAAGGAAATTGCATTCGACTCGAAAAGTTCACTCGTCAGGCGTTATCTTTGTCTTGAAGAGCTGCAATTTGTTAAACCGCCCATTAAGTAATAACGCTTATAATGTCATTTACGGATCCGTCAGTTTCATGCATACATTGTATGGGGGCTTAACAAGTCCGTTTACATAGGACTCTGACACTAGCTGTCCACTTACTGTTTTATTTTCAATGCATTTATCACAAATAGTTTAAATTTGGTGTTGTTCAAAACAATCTTGTGACTTAATACAGATACAACGATGTTTCACATACTATCTGTAATAATGTTAGCCCAATGTCAAATAATTAAAACAAAAGCAAGTTCTTTGGTGCTCTTTGAGTTTACACCAATGATTATTCAATTTGTTTTTAAATTATAATTATTGGAAAAAGAAAGGCATCATATACTACGATTATAACCGACATCTTTGCGAGGATTTAGATAAATATAAAGAACGAATGTCACTTTATTTTCAAATCCACAAAATATATTGGGTGAAGAGCTGTTTTGGCCAGACTGTCCATTTGCGATATTGTTAAGCAATCAATTTATCTTTTAGTCTGTTGACTAGCCATAGAGCTGTTCCGATTGAAATGTAGTGAGTAAATCGCACAGAAATGATAAAAACTGTCTTTAAAGTAGGTATAAATTTGGGTGGTTGAACATGAATGTATTATAACATGAAAAGATACATTAGTCTACAATTTCATACTACGACGAAATCTAAATATGAAGTAAATTTCTGCTAAATGTTTGAATAGCGTTCTAAACAAACCAACCCGCTTTGTCCTTTTAAGGTGAGAGTTTGTCCCGCATTTTTTTTACGATATACTAATCAGTCAAGGAGTGCTATTTCAGGTCCATTAATTTGTCAGAAGGCCAATGTGAATTTCTATCGCTCTCATTCACCAAATTAGTGTTTTTATTTCGGATTTTTTGTGTTCTTAGTTAAAAATGAGTTAAACTGTAAACCTACGTTGTTGTATCCAGAACTGATCCCAGTGAAGTAATTGCCATAAAACTATTTAGCAGCCTTGGTACAGGCGGAAGATGTCCGTGTTTTTCGCTTGTCACACGTCGTCAAGTCGGCCAAGAGGAAATGACGTTTTTATTTGGCATGTCGTAGGAAGGCTTATGAAAGATGGCACACACAACTATAGGGCAAATACTTACCCCTAAATCCGACTGATAGAGCATTATGTCGAGATTTCAAAAGTATTAGAAGACTTGCACTTTGCGAGGATCTTAATGAAGAAATTGTTGGAATCCATAGACCCGGAACTTATATGGGCGGCCGGGCAGGCCAACAACCCAGTTGGAACACACGTCTATGGCGTTTTGTCATTAAAAGGTCGGTTCCCAACACGCATACACTAAAATAAAACTTTGTAATAAAAAAACAAAACCTATGCATTTTATTAACCAAATCTCATGAAAACATTGACATAATCAATGTGTTTCTAAACAAAATTTGATACAAAACGCTATGCAATAAAACACAGGACTGGTTGGCATTTTTCCTTAGATAATATAACAATATGTTCCAACCAGTAATAAATGGGAGAAATTAGGTGATACACCAATGAAACAACGACGCATTAATAAAATAATAACATCATTACATTTCTACTGGTGGTAAATAAGATTCATGCTGAAATTTAGCTAAAAAAGATATGAATATAATTGCAGCGTTATATCGATTAATTAGGCCTGAAGAAAATGTTGAGAATGTATGATTTAAAAAGGGTCAATCAGAAAGACCAAAAATGAGACGGTGCATGGAGATACTGGAGTATGATATCATATTCAGGTTTTTGTTCTACAGCAGATTATGATAAATCAAGGACCAGGAACTAGGGGGCAGGGGAGTTGTAACCTGATTGTCGTACAAGGTAACCACTTGTAAGATGCGGGATGAGATATTTGGAGGCTTCCATTTCAAGGCCAAATGCTGAATGCTCGTGATCTCGTTAAGAAAGCGACAGTGAGTGAATGTATCCGTGTCAATATCGACAAGATGTATCTCTCCGCTGGAAGGTGACAGACAAAAATAAATCACGAGTTCTCTGGGAAGTGTAGTTTAACAATTTAGAGATATCGCTCATGGGAAAAGGAGTAAAGTTAGTGAACGCGCTTAAAACATAAGAGCACATGAGGAAACAGAGACTATAGTATCTTACCAGGAACTCATCTCCCTCAAGAGATGCCTATGTTGCATCGATGATGAAGAGGGTCACGAGTAATGAAGACCTGAAGGAGTATTTACGATGAGAAAAGGCAGTTGTATATCGAAGCCTGTTTGTTCTGTAAGGCGTTTCATCCAGTTTTCCATTCCATTGAAAGATATGGTCATGAATGATAACGGTAACTTGCTTTCTTGTGTGCGTTTGTTTGCGAGCTTGAGCCGAAATGAAAAACAGAGAATATAACTGACTAATCATTTTGTTTTCGTGTCATATGGTAATTCCTCTCATCACTTCAGACATACGACAGCAGGGTCGCCCAGTGTCTGAAGGCTCACCAGTCCGAGAGTATACAAAGTTCAAAGACCAAAGGTGCACGATGCGTAAAAAAGCAATATGGGAATGCCTCAATAAAGTGGCTGTAGGATAATTATAAAAACGGTTCGCCTTAACCCACCTTTACTCTTTCAGTACTTTCCAAAGATGAAAGATTTCAACTTGTTAAAGAAGGGAGGGTTACACTTACACCCCTTTTCATTTGGCATTATAGGGAAGGGTTATGGAATGACTGGTAGCAAGGGGACCAAATTTTCCAGTGCATATAGAAACATGAATATGTGATGTTCAACCATGTTTAAACATCGCATTTTGGCTATTTTCACGGGCGATAGTCACTTAATTTTGTATAATTATATCTACGGATAAGTGGGAAAAGGTTATCACCCGTGGCTTGAATTATGCTGAGTATACACACACTAAAGACCCGGTAACTGAAATTATATATTCACGTTAAACATTTTTTTTTAGTTCAAACTTGCAGGATTTTGTTTCTATCATGAAAACGAATAAAAAGTATTATCAAAAGTGTTAGTATAAAACCAGTGGCGTAACTACGGGGGGGGGGCACGGGGGGGCAAGGGGCGTGACCCCCGCCCACCATTCGGCCAAGCAAAAAAAAAGAAAAACGAGAGGAAAAAAAGACAAGGAAGAAAAGAAAAAAGGAAAGTAGGCGAACTAAGCTTAGAATTGTGCTTATGTGCACCTTTTGAATAGATATTTTAGTGTAAGTACTCTGCTCAGTTTTTTTCAATATTTTGTCTGTGTTTGTTCTGGTATCTGGTTATAGCACGTATGGTCATGTACTGCTAAACTCCGCTGAGCAATTAATATGCATTGTGCAAGTCGCGTGTGGGTGGGCCTGTTGTAGCAAATTTTGACATTAATTATGCAAGTACGAGTACGTTCCTTTTGAGTTATTGGATAGGTTTGCTGCGATCGCAATGTGGTATTCAGGCCGTTCCCCTAGTTATCAATCTGTGTTCAAGAATACACTTATCAATGTCAAGCAATTTTTTGCAGGACATTTTAATCTCTCCAAAAAGTCACTCACGCAGTCCGCGGTACACCTTTCTGGGCGGGGGGCCGGGGGTGGGCGTCGGCGGGAGTCTTGTGCAGCCATTTTGCCAACGGCTTCAATTCAAATCGGATGAGGGGATTATTCATGACCTGAATAAACACTTGCATAAAGCTTTTGTATGCACATTGAGAATATGATAATTTCGAATTCACCAGCCGTATATTCGGGGGAGGGTGCGTTCAAAAGGATGTATTTCTTATAGGTTATATTCGGCTTATGTTGAACGAAGGCCCTAACTTTGACGAACCGTGATTGGCAGGGACAGTCTAATGTAGTCTATAAACAGCTAGACCCATTGAATTCAGGTAGCGCTCCGGTCCCTAAAACCCCGACAATATACCGCTCATGTTTTGAAAATATACTGATATCGCAGTTATAATGACATACTTTTATCGTGGAGTGGGGTCGTGGGTGGCCAACAGTTCTTAGTTGCGCCCGGTGCGTGTTTTGTTGTTGGTGATCCGGCAACGTGTAACGTTGCGGCATCACATTGTTTCGTCAGAAATCTTCTTCTCTTCGTCTTTCGTTGTTCTGACCACTTTTTTGTGCTTCCCCATACTCTCAAGGAATGAAATGTCCTCGTCATGTTGCACCCGTTTCCCATGTCATGTGTCATGACAAAGGTGTTCGACCATGACATGTCATTTTTGCTGATCAGTCATCCCGTGAGTCATCGTATGACCGCTCATTTGTCAAAAACGTTGTTTATGTCAATATTCTAGACTGAAGTCGAATGAACGGTACAATTTGGCCACATGTCAAGGCGGTCAAGGTCCAACCTTCCGTTGGCACAAGCCACGTGACACACAGTCAGGCAGACGCCGCGCGTCCTGGAGGGGGATCTGCGTTGATCAGGGCGCGTCTAATCTGTTAGAGAATGCTCAGTCGACGCGTGGGGGGGCGATATCGTGCGGAGGTACATTTGCGCCGATTTTGCAGGCGCGCGAGCGTGCGCGCGCCATACCGCAGGCGCCCCGTTGTTGCGCGCGACCTTTCGTGATCGATTCCCCACCGTTTTTTCGATGATTTTGAGGTGATCGCTGACGTGTAGGTGGGTGATTTACGGTATTTCGACCTTTCAGCAATTGCGACTCCTGAAATAGGCGTACGCGCCCGAAAACGTTAAAACGCACGCGCGCGCACATAGACTTAACGTGCATTTAAAATCAGTCATAAATCTCTATGAATAACCATACTTTCATGTTTTTGTTTTACTGTTCTGATAGGCTATGATGCCTAGATATGATTTCACGCGTCATTTTGTTATTTCAATCTCGATGACGTCATCTATTACGTCATTAATGAAAATCAAATGTAGTCCATATGTCGTGACTGGCATGTCCTGAGATGTTGCAAATTTTCATGATGATGTGTCATGATAAGTTCTCAAAAATGACATCTTGTCAATGTGACCAATCATCCGTGACGTCATCTATGACGTCATAGTTAAAAAACCGATTTTCTCTATAACTCATGACTGAAACCAAATTACATTACCAAATTTACCACATGTCAAGATCAAGTCAAGGGTCAACTTTTGGACATATCCATGTGCGCGCACGCGCGTAATGACGGACACGTACGCGCGTGTCAAATCTTTAAAAAAATCCCTCATTCCTCAAATTGCAGTTTGGATACATTGCATTATTTTGTCATCTTAATTATCATAACATCGTCTAAGATGTCATTAATGAAAATCAAATTTAGTCCATATCTCGTGACTGGAGTGACATGTAACGAAGATGACATGCGGATCACCTAATTCGTCTCAGTGACGAATTCAAATCTAGTGTTTTGTTTTATTGTTGTCGACTGTAGCTGTTCATTTGAAAAACAAAAGTGTTATCAAAAGGTCACAATAAGCTTATAAAACCGATCGAACTCATGCTCGAGCTTCAGCTTCAGGGGGCTCCGCCCCCTGACCCCCGACAAATTACCACCACGTTTGAAAAATGACCTGCTATCGGAATTTCAGACTACAAAGATTCATAACTTCGAATGAAGCTACGACAAAATGGCGTGGTTTAGTTATTGTTGACTGTCTATTTCAAAGAAAAATAGTTTAGCATAGAGACAAAATATCCTTATGAAACTGCTACAAGCAGTAAGCGTCAGGGGGCGGAACCCCCTGACCCCCCACTAATACGGGACCCTATACTTGGAATTCTATAAGGTGGGCCCCTGGAAACCATCCATTAGGATGGTCAGCCCTTCCCCCTGTCATGGGTCCGTTTTTCTTGACTTACACGCACATCTCCTTTGAAATATCATGGCTACGGGCCTGTAACACGCATTTTCTTCTTGAAATTTTGAAGATTTCAAACCGCTCGCTCGCTACGCTCGCTCGCGGAATCGCCTTTTCACGATTAATGACATACATACAAACAAATATGAAACTGCTAGTTAACCGCGAGCTTCAGGGAACGGAGCTCAGTTACTCCCACCTGGGACGGGGACCCTACTTGGAATTATATAAGGTGGGCCCCTGGAACCCATCCATTAGGGTGGTCTCTCCTCCCCCTTGTCATATGGCCGCTTGTTTTACTTATATGCATCCCCTATCCATTATCCTGTCTAGGGGCCTGAAAAACGCATTTTTCGTCTTAGAATTTCATAGTTTTCCAAACCGCTCGCTCGCTACGCTCGCTTGCGGAATTGCCTTTTCACCACTGACATACAAATTCACTTTAAAATAAGCCTATACGTTAAAACAGCAATTTTTATTACAAAAATTGTTGAATTGGGTACATTTTAACATAAAAATAGAAAAAAAAACCTTGACAGGGGTACCCCTATCCCCGCCCCTATTACACTCTTAGCGTTCACAGCGTTTAAAATCCACCAACTGAAAATGCAATTTCGACTGAGCGACTGGGTGCCCCCCCCCCCCAATGAGCTGACCCACGGTACGCCACTGTATAAAACCCAACGCATTCTTCACTTGGGCATACTCAGGATCACGAATCTCCAGATGAGACTTTACATATCTCGAACTATATGAGGTCAGATATGGTTACTACTTACTACTCACAAAGTCACTTTTCAAATAACTGGGTCACATGGTCTGATTAGGAAATCGGTCAGATTAGTCGACTGTTGTTTTCAAGATAAGGTCAAAATGTGCTGAAAATTAGTTCTTTAGGTTGGTCGGATTCTCTTATTTCGATAGCGGAATTATTCATGTTTGCTCTCCTGTTTAAAAAAAAAGTGATTGAAAGTATGCGTTACCCGACATAAATCACAACGACGCAAAATTTTGACAGTGGAAAATGACATGATTTTGAGTTATTTATAATGTTATATAAATTTGTTGACAAAAGTAAATTGTCAGATATTTCACCATTGGGCATGGGAACAACCAAAGTGAGGTCTTAAACTAAAAGTAAAGCGAAGGTAAATTTTCTTTTTCTACGAAGAAGAGGTGGAGGACAAACCGACGTAGTTCCTGTACATGTATACGGTATGTAAAGTATACACGGTATACAGCAAACTTCCTTTCGTTGAAAATATACGGATGTTATGAAAAAGCCATCGCCCGTTTTCAAGTCAATGTATCACCCAACTGACGTAAATCCTAGAATATCCCGAATTACTTATACCCTTACCAAACTAAGGTTATAATTTCATTACTTTTTATGGTAAGGTTATTTTCATTTGAAGACGTTGAGAATGATCTTGATGTTTCAAAGCTTTGTGGTTGCAACTCTCTCAACGGCTGTCAACATAATGAGACAAATCTATAAGAGATATGTTGTTTCTCGAAAACTGGCTGATATGCATTGGATGAATACTTGCATGTAGGTGAGTGAAGTGCATAGAAGTAGGTTAATATCTTGAAAAAAATGAATAACCAAGAAGTGCCTGAATTTATCACTTTAATTTATTGAATTTCTGTATATTTGTATAATTGACAAAGTACGTCCGTAACTACATACTTTTGGATGAGTCAGTTATCAATATACCACATAAGCTTTCTTCTTGAACCAACGGATATTTTGATTGAAAACACAAAGTGTCTAGAAGTATAGGCCTGAAACAGCTTAAAATTGTGAGTAGCAAAACGATATTAATCAAAATTGTTATTCATGTAAAGATAACCTGAAGTTACAATGGAAACACGTACTTCCTGTATATTCACTTTCAAATTTCGCTTTCACAGAAAATTCAAATCTGCAAATTGTGTGTATGTAGTTCTTTTAACTAAATGCCATTGGTAGTATCCAGAGAACGTTCATCCCACAATCCTGTATCATAATCTCATTTTTGTGACACGCCGGTAGATCTGTGAAGTGATGGATGGCTGAACACGTGTCTACAAGAGTTCGTTCTGCATATTCAAATACAGATCGAAGTTGAACTTGTAGAGTTGATCTCTTTCTTGGCGCGGTCAGTGCTCCATTCTAGCTAGGTTAAACGGATGAGGTGGATGATCTGTAAAAGGTATACCCGCGGGATTAGGCAGGGAGGAGTAACGGGTATTTGGGGAGGAACTAAAACAAACTCAAGCGGTGATCTCGTGGAATTGGAGCAGGAATTGCTAGATCTCGAGCTCATGCTCGGCTATATGACCGATTAAATCAATGGCCACTCCTCCATCCTCGAAGCAACGATCTTTTATTTGTATCCAAAATAATATGTACGGCATGGAGCAAGAAAGAATATGAACTAAAACTTGTCAAAGCGAACGGTATTTATCATGCTTTTCGAAGGGAAACACAAGCTTTAAGAATTGAAAGCAATCCAAAGCAAAGGGATATTTTACATAAGGGGAAATATCAACTTTCGTCACAGTAAGTGTCTAAGGAAGAGGGGACAGCCATCTGATTAAGGTTTCTTCTCAGCTTTTTGGTAAGGGCAAAATATGGGTTCTAACGATTAGTTTCATATTCAATCCATTCAATGTAATTTGAGTTAGTCCGTGGACATTACAGGTATACTTTCATATTCCTTTCACCTTAAGTAGTGGTATATATTTCAATTCATTCATACAAAGAATAATGCAATTTCTATTCATTGACCCTCTGGCTTTAGCGCGTCTTTCACATTAATCATGGAACGCCAAAGGAGACATAACAATGATCAACGTATGTTTTATAAATGATGTAAATCAGTTCCAAGTTGTATTGACAATCTTCAAGTAAACCGGTTTTGAATTAATTTGACAGATTTGATTCATCTTATGTCAATATCAGAACGAAAAGTGTTGTTTTTTTCAAAGTAAAGGATAAAATAGATACCCAGGGACATATCGTTGTGCATCTCGAAACACAAACACTCTATACATCTCGTTTTATGCGACCAAGTAAAATATTCATTACTAAATTAGTGAATTATCAAAATCACCTTAGGATCGGAAAAGAAGGGGAAATCAGGCGGAAGGGAAGACAAAATGAAGCGTTGATTTGTCAATGAATCACGACACTAATGTCAGAATGTCCGGTAAGTTAAGGTTAGTAACCTTTCTTTTGTTTATATGTTCTAGAACGGATTGAAAAATAATATAATTCAACATGGATATGATACAGGAATTCCCTAGCCAACGGCGATTCGAAGTCTGTCAAACATAATGTACTTCAGCAGAAACATTGTCAATCGTTATCGTTCTTGATGTGTCGAGTAGAAGTGTACATTGGTAGAAGCATGATTTTTTTTCAGAGGTTTTAGAAAATAGTAATTTTATCTAGGTAGATTGCTCTTTCCTCTCCCAACGACTTAAGAGTGGAACTAAGAAAACTCGCATAAAAACCTCAAAAGGCCAGGTAAAATATTCTCCAATCATGCAATTTCACTACATGGCACTTAAGAACTGTGTCTGCAGCCGGTCATCAGCAAACATGGTATATAAAATTCGATTTTGTCATTACATTCAATGTTGATTATCACATTACACTCCATCATCTGCACTAGGTTATCACTTAATTTCAAATGAAAATACCGTACGATACTGAAAAGAGAAACATTTTGGGCAATATAACTAACTAGCTGATTAATTTACTTATTTCTGGTATTGAAACTTAAAATTTTAGAGCTTGAAACGGTGTAAATAAATGTATCTAGAATAAATCAGTTTCTGTTGCTCATGGTATTGTGAAGTTTTAGCAGTGATGTGATCAAACGTCTATAATAATGGATCAGTCTCCATTCTATTGGAATACATTTGAAATATGACAAGTCATTTTTTTTTCTTTTCTTTATATACTTGTTGGTTGGCAAATGTCAAACTCTGTTAGGTATATTAGATATCAAATTATACTGCAACAACTGTTCCCCACACATGGAGGCGGTAATCCAAAAATAAATGCAAGGCAAGGATGCACACGTTTTGAAACAAATTAATGAAGTTGCCATTTCTTCGTCGAGCAAGAATAATGCGAGGACGACTTTCAAATAGGCAACTTATCCGTGATGACTTGGATATCCATGTCCATTCTTCCCGGTGAATGAAAACTACAAGGTCTGGTGTAAGAATTATGACGGAGATATCTGAAGATGTCTTACAGTTGCTTTACAGTCTGAAGCTCAGAACTGTAAACGAGACCTTGACCGGTCTGCGTCTGACCACGCCACACGGGTGCTTATAGCAATCTGAAGCTCTTCATTTTGCGGTGAAGCGGTTACTGTTTAACAAGATCATCATCATCGTCCGTCACCTTATACTTTATCATTGATATAGAGATCTGTATATGTAGGTGTAGCTTCTTGAAGAAACTAGAGCAGGTTCGCGTTTCTCATTTCTTTTTCTGCCATGATCCGAAGTCGGATGCCAATCGATCAGTATAGAGATCAACTTAAAACCAGTAGCTATCATATGGTGAGAAGGATTCAATTCATGAAATCGGGTCATTTGTAATGTGAGAAAGAAAAGATCTGCCATGAAACTGAGACTATGAAGTATTGTTGGATTGAATACGACAAAAAATTAAGACCTTGCCACTTCGTGCACCCGATAATATTGAATGTATAAATATTAATAAATAATAATATGTTGCGGATAATGAACAACAAATAATGAATCCAGAGGCGGTGGAACCGGGGGGGGGGGGGGGGGGCAGCAAAAATTTCCGATAGGAAAAAAATGCCCCTTTTCAAACTGAAATGTGCCCTCTTTTTGAAGGCACACTTTTTTTTTAATCTACGCATCTTTCGTTCCTGAAGTGATTCCTTTTTGATCAATTAATTATTTATGTTATATTTTCTTAATTATTTCATTCATTTTTCTTTCTTTTTTTGCCCCTGACGGGACATGGTCGATCAGTACAAGAGAACATAATTGGGTACATTATGTTCATCGGACATTTTGTGCGCCCAAAAAAGGGCATTTCGTCACCCTCATCTTTAATGCCCTCATATGGTAGCAAAATTCAGGCCGCTCACTACTGTTTGCCGCGCATTACCGCCGTCCCCCATTTCACAAAGAAAAAATTAATTACATTTTTCTCTAAGTTGAATGTGCCTTCTTTAGTTTGTAGGCCCCCTGCCGCATACTGAGTGAAGGCGAAATCTGTTTTGAATATAGCAGCTGTCGTCGGCGAAGGTGATTTTCTTTTATTTGTGTTATTGTTTTTATGTTCAATGTATTTTTGCCCCTGTCGGGATACGTCGTAAAGAGAATACTTTGTTCAACGAAGAGGCACATTATGTACTTAAAAGGGGCATTTGGCCTCTCACCTTAGTGCAATCGGGGTGGCAAAAATTAGGCCCTTTCCATCTTTTATCGTGATAACATTTTATGTGCTTTTCAAGCGATAAAAGGTGTCTTTCGTGAGAGAACTATCCCACGGTTGCCTTTTCTACTCTTCAACAAAGAAAATCACTTATTAAAGGCAGTGGATCTCATTTGCAAACATCCCCGCAGAACAGGAAAAGATAACCATGCCCTTAGGCTATTGATAAAGGGCATGTCTGTGAAATTTTGGGGTCAGTAATTACCTAGAATTTGGTAAATGCGAAAGAAAAACAATAGCCGTTTAGTGCACGTTCTATGGTAGGAATTTTTCTCTCGCGAGAAAAAATTCAAATTCAGAGTCTAACGGTCACTATAATTCCACTAAAACTGAGTTTCTAGCTCCTATATTTTACAATATGGCATTTTCTTTTAAATGCCATTGTATTTACACAATGTTAATGCTTAGGCATGCAAAAGAGATGCCCTGCCTTATAAGGTGAAGAATGCCCCTTTTTCTGTAACGGAACTTTGCGTATTCTACATTGTGCATCATGACTGTATAAGTTATGAAGTAAATTTAGATGCATTATCGTGCAGATGGGGAACTTCACAGTTGTAATTAGCCCCAGAATAGACCACAAAGCGAATTTTACAACCTAAATTTTCCCAATTTTCCCAAACCGCTCACTCTCTACGCCAGCTCGCGGAGTAAATATATATTTTAGTTTTCCTAATCAGCAATGCCCTTCAAAAAGGTTTGGCTCAAGTTACATTGGCGCGAAAAAATACCTACTTCAATCAAAAACGTAGTCTGATGGTGAAAATATGAGTGCACCCAATGCCCCTTTTGACATATAAGTGCCCTTTTTTGGCTTTGTTCCCCCCCAAACGAAAATACGTTCCGCCGCCCCTGAATGAATCGTTTTGAACCGTTGATCAGTTTTTCCAAATCAGCATTTAAATTCTTAAAAGCAATCCAAAACTTTCAGCAAACATGTACAATAAAGGTGTGAACAGATAATCACAATAATTTGACTTTTAAACCAGGCAAATTTTACAAGATATTTACGAACCATTTCGAGTAGTTCGTTTTGTGTAGAGTACAGACTCCTGCGAATAACATATTTCACTACAGCTTTTGTCAACGTTCTGAAAACGGTATGTATACATGCATTGATCTCAGAGAGTCTTTGATTTAATAACAACCTTCGTCTTTAGACAAACATTTTGAGAGCCTTGAAGAGAAGGATATTGAATCAATGATTTTTTTTCTTAGAGCTATTATGAACAATTTGAAATTAATGGGGTCGACAGCACAGTTCGGTGATCTATGATCTGATGTTTCAGTCGCACAGACTAGTGGTCTTTAGCTGCAGGCAGTACTCACCAACGTCAATAGGGCCTACATCACGCTATTGACGCACTATGCAGTGATATGCAGAGGTACCCAATGTGTAAATCTTATACTGTAATAGATATAATATTATGCACAAAATCCTGGACCCAGAGTGCCCATTTTTATTTGCAAAGAGTATAGACTACATGAAGAATACATAATGAAAGAACATAACTACTTTACCTCAACGTTATAGGCCTATTCCAAACGGGAAAGCGTGCACCTTTAATGTTATGGTCATCGTAATTAGAGCGTATATACGTGGCCCTAGCTTTGTCAACACGCACGGTACCACCAAGAATTAATTATTACTATTGTTACAACCAGAAGTATAAATTCCCTATAAAAATATCTTTAAATTAAAACAACAACAAAATGCTTAGTTGTAACAGCAAGTCTGCAACTTCAAAGTAAGCCGACAAAATTTAACTACAAATTCACCATCTTTCCTTATCTTTTGCGGGGTTCACCTTTTCCTCGGATCCTGGTATTTAGACGTGAAATCAATATAAGGGCGGGAGATGGACATGATTCACATAGCGAAAATATTACGTCTGCGTCGAGTTTTTAATAAATTTTTGAGGAGAAAGTCAAGCTTCGTCGCAAATGACATTTACGTTTTGGTGCAATATCTTGTACAGATATGGTGAAAATATCAGTCGCCTATTTAACTTAATTAGCACGACGATTGAGCCACTTAAAGAAGACGCTGTTCCAAAACTTAACCGTCTGGTCATAATTCTATTTCGCACCGACAAAAACTATTAGTATGTTAAAGGAGAATTTCATTACAAGGAATGTCATCTTCTACGCTTGTATTCCGTAATTGATTTTTTCCTTCGAATTTACACTTAG
>JZLH01S0235657.1:2538-16735 GCA_001188425.1 Eucidaris tribuloides | reverse complement strand
AATTATAAGCTTTATTGCGATAGAATTTGAATTTTTCCCAGTAGAAAATATCTTTGGTTTTGTTGAATTTCTTTCGAAAGTAATCACGTTCACGAGCTAATTGAATATACTCGTCCGTTATCCACGGTACACCTTTCTGTTTCCTCCTGACTGTAATATATGGTGTATGCTTATCACTTAATTGATTAAATTTATATTTAAAGATATCCCATAATTCATCGACAGATGCATTTTCATGTTGAAATTCTACCCACTCAATGTTTCGAAGATCTTCTTTAAATTTATCTTCGTCAAAGGTTCTAAAAGCAACATGTAGTCACTAAATTTACTTAAAACCAACTTTATCTATTTTAAGCATCCTCGGAAACAACCCATTGCCCATCGCTTTGAAATAAAAATTGATAATATTATCCTGGAAAGGAAAACTTATACAAAATTCCAAGGCATATTTATTAATGAAAATCTAAGTTGGTCAAATCATATATATCAACTCTATACTAACTCCCATCTCCCGAAATATTGGTGTCCTGCATAAATTAAAGTATTATTTACGTTATTACGTTATTACGTTAATTCTACTTTATATCTCATATTGTAATATAGTCTGGGCCAGTTCAAAAACCAGCATACAACCTCTCCTCCTCTTGCAGAAAAAGGCTATTCGTATATGCAGTGGCGCAGGTTACCGAGACCACTCAGATCCACTTTTTGCCAGACTAAAATCTCTTAAAATCAGTGACATTCACTTTTTACAAGTTGCCCTTTTCACGTTTCGTTATAGCACCAACCTTTTACCAATATCGTTTAATAATATGTTCAGAACAAACCAAAGCCTTCATTCATATTCTACCCGACGTGCAACCGACTTTCATTTACAGAATCCCATTACAGCTTTTGCGCATAAGTCTATTATAGACACTCTGGCCCAGACGTGTGGAACTCCCTACCAGTCGAAATACGTAACCGTCATTCCTTTTACTCCTTTAAACATGGTATAAAGGAATTCTTAATTACCCAATACTAAGGTTAATCGGTCTTGTTATTGTAAGCCATATCCCAGCTAAACCAGTTAATAATATTGATGTACTTTGACCATAAACCCCACCGCGAACTGTCACTATATGTGCGTTTTCAATGTCTATGTTTATATACATGCGCAAATGTTCAAATGTTCTATGTTTTATATACTGTGCAATCATGCATGCATTATCTAATAATTATGTATATCGGATACGTTTACTACCTGTAACTCAGCTGTTTGTAATACACTATTCATTTTCATTTTTTTTTTTGGTTTTGTTTTGTTTTGTTTCTTTTTTTTTGTCGTTTTATATTTTTTGGTCTGGGACTATCGCTATTTAAGCTATGCTTATGTGTTGGTCCCTTTGTGTAGTTATATTGTGTTTATATGTTTATTTCATACATACATAGTTATTTAAAATTGTGTTATATATGAAAAATATAACCTGTAACAATTATTGTATTGTATGTAATCATGTTTGAAAGAACTACACAATAAATGGAATCAATCAATCAACCAATCAATCAATCAATTAAACGCCGTAGATCACAAAGGTTTAGACAGATAAATTGGCACATGAAATATTCTTGGCCGATGAAAATTCGCAACACAGCAGTTTATGGGGGGACTGTAATGGTCTCTCAATTACTCTTTTAAAGCACTTAATAATAATTTTGAACTGTAATCTTTCATGGCTTCATTTTTAGACCTAACTCAATGACATTGGTAGCATGGGGAATCGTGTATCTCACATTTTTAAATAGACATATTGTTATACGATGCCCTTAATAGGTGTTGTTTTCAGTATTTATTTTGAATATAAAATGCGATTTAAGTGGATCATTGTGAAAAAAATCATCATTGTCTTTGAGTTTCATTAAGATTTTTGCAAGCTTTCAAGGTCCTCACAATAAACAACACATATCCACCACAACATCTTTAAATACAATTCACTCCCATACAAATGAAAATTGAACTGGTAACGACAACAATGCATTTTGCAGCTTTTCCGTTTTGATTTGGCCCCTTATTAAAATGTTTCGCACTTCCCATGGATCCTTAATCATAGCGAATGCGGTATCATTGTATTGGAAAAAGGACAAGCCTTTTAACAGTATTACTATAATACCAAAATAGATCAAAGTTTATTGCGGTATTGTTTTTGAGAAGTTAATATTCTTTAATGATAACCATCGTGAGGGCTGCGGAGGCGCCCGACCTACTCTACCTGTGTTTCGTGATCTGCACCCTGCGCGCGCCATCTCAACTTCTTATCCGTCTTCCAAAATGAAAATTTGAGTGCATTGCACTGCAAAATCGGATTTAACCTAATCCCCATGAAATATAAATTTTCTGTCAATCAATCTCACGGGAGTGCAGAGGTGGTGTTAGAAACTGAAAGTTATGAGTAAAGCACAAAGATATTTCTATTTGGTATCTGTGAATCTGTTTGTGTTTGTGTGTCTGTGTCTGAATGTCAGATTTGTGTATCCTTTATGTGGTTTTGCGTGTGCGTGTGTGTTTGTGTTGTGTGTGAAACTGTGTGTGTGTGTGTGTGTGTGTGTGTGTGTGTGTGTGTGTGTGTGTGTGTGTGTGTGTGTGTGTGTAGTGTGTGTGTGTGTGTGTGTGTGTGTGTGTGTGTGTGTGTGTGTGTGTGTGTGTGTGTGTGTGTGTGTGTGTGTGTGTGTGTGTGTGTGTGTGTGTGTGCGTGTGTGTATATATGTGTGTATGTTTTTGTCTGTGTGTCTGTGTGTTTGCGTATTTGTGACAGGGGTGCGGAGGTTTTATTTAGAAGTTTCAGGTTTTGTTTGTATGCATGTTTGTATGGCTTGCATTGCTCTGGTTAGGCATTAGCCACGTATTTTTTTTTTACTCTTTATATGCTAATGTTGCATCTGTGCACAATCGTACAATTAAATTGAAAAATCGTAATAATTATTTTTCTCCTCAGTTTTGTACAGGAGACACTGTAAAAATTGTCCTTATGTAATATCTATTGCAAATTTACCATTTTCATAACCACAATAAGGAAAGAAAAATTCAAAGAAAATATCAAAAGAAACATTGGCATTATTATTCCCTTAGAATAAATTCAGCGTGTAGAGTTAATGTATTATCACAACAACTTTTTAATCTTTCCTGCCGTATTTTTTCAAGGAGAGAAATTATCCCAGTTTTGCTTTTGCCATATCATTTTAAACTTTGTAAATGTTTTTAGATATTCATTTTTCATTTTACATTTTGATAATGCAACATAAATAATTTCGAATATTTTATTCTTGATTTACTCATTTAAAGTAATACTCCTCACATAGTAATATGACGTTTATTTTGATGCATCGTTTTGTTAATGTAACATGTACAATGTTCGTGAATCACACATTACACTTGGCTTCCATGCCTAATTTTGAATACAAATCTTTATAGAATGTTGATTTTGGATTTTGAATGAATATTAATGTTTATACAATAAAACAAAAGAAACATAATTTCTAATATCTATTGTAATTTAAAATTCAAGACAGTCCCTTCAACACTGTTTTAGCTTGTATTTGGAAGTTAGATAAATCACAATGGACTGTAGTCGTGCAATTAACCGCGGTAATAACGAAAATGCGTACGAATTGTCACAGTAGTTTATTTGTAAGATGATCTACGGGTAGTTGAGATATAGATAACGACTTAGAAATGTTACATATTTATGGGATTAAGGCGGCATATAATATTGAAGATGACGGGCTAATATGCAATAGCTGAGCCTGAAACAATGTCACATTACCTTTACACGTGTTTTTTTTTTTCACTTCAACAGACTGATTGTTTTGCTACTGAACAGAAATACATTCATTTACCAACACATCATTCAAGCTTCGCTCTTCAAAAACAAACAAACAACAATACGACTTCTTCCTGTCTTTGTTTAATAACGTTGCAAATTCATGAAAAGACCTACCTCCTCTACTTCCAGATCGGGCATTTCCAAGTCTGCCAAATCCGGAGACCACACCCCACTTCAGACTGCCAGTGGATACCTGGATGTTGCAGTCTGTTAATTTATTTTTAAACACAGTTTTCCAACCAAAGCTGCACCTGAAAGCACCTTCAATTTAAAAAGAATGAAGAAAACAAGTTCAAAGATTGTGCCTTGATGAAGAAATGGGGCGATTAAAAGACGTCAGTGATCACTATATACTGTTGATGGTAATGTGTGTTGAGGTGGGGAGGGTGTGATGGATGCGGATTAAGAAATATGCAAGGGCGCATCTCCCAGCATGACCAAAGTAAAAGGGAGGACGAGGGGGCCACTTTCATTACAAGGTGGACATCATGCTCGAATGCTCGTACAGAAAAGGCGTAATTTTTTTTTATGGTTTCTCGCGTACAGTGAAGAAAATGATCTCAAAATCTCAAAAATCAGCAAAAGGGTGGTATACTTTTACAACAGCTTGATTTGGAAATACTTGTCCAGGGTATTCTGAGATGAAATGATAATTACTATTTTAACAGTCCATGCATGGGATACTGAATTGTACTTACTACCATACACCGTTTGACCATGGGAGGAAAGTTTTGCGAGGGCATAGCTCTTCAAAAGTAAAATCATGCAGGGGAAACTGAAGCACCCGCATTACCCACGTGAATTAATCACCGAAGTGCAGACATTTGGGGAAAATCATTCGATATTATATGATAACTTATACACAGGGTTTCATGGTAGCTCCATATGTGCTACACAGAAGTCTTACGATATGTCAACGTGGTTTCTGACGCTGTTCACGACTCTGTAGATGTGGCAAATTTACTTTGGCTACAGATGCATACTCTGACTAAAAACCAAACGCGGTGTATTTTAAGAAATGATGGTTTTATGAAGCAACTTGAGCTTCCTTAAAATCCCCCCCGAACCCGGGGGTGGGGGGGGGGGGGTCGCTGAAGCTAACTTGCGCTACGATCGTTTACAGAATAAAATGCAGTCACAGTAAAGGCAGATAAATTCATTCCCACCCCCACCAAAGAAAAAAAAACTCGCTCATGACTTTTGGTTGTTATGAAAGACATGTCAGTGAAATCTGAAGATCAGTAATTGCCTAGAATTTGAAACATGTACCTAACATGGAGGTCTCTTTCTACCTCCATGCTTTCTGTTAGACTCCTCTGAAGCTCACTGAACAGTTGTATTATTTTAATGTTCATGTATTGGTCTATGATTATAATCTGCATGAGACAATTTGTGTTGTTCATGAATGCATAATGATACACATGTGAAATGTAAATAAACTTTACACTTGATGAACAAACATTCACTGTTAAGGTCTGAAAATTCATGTATACTAGTAGAATTTTTGTCTCTATAAGAAGAAGAAGAAGAAGAAGAAGAAGAAGAAGAAGAAGAAGTAGTAGTAGTAGTAGTAGTAGTAGTAGCAGTAGTAGTAGTAGTATCTTCATCAGTTTTATTGTTATTATTATTATTCAGAGACATTATTTCAGTAAGTGTCACATTGCAAGATTTTTCTATATCAGATACACCTGGATATGCTGCAACACAAGCATCGAGCAAAATGAAGATGTTTTTACGGGGACTTAATACCCCCCCCCTCCCCAGTGTGGAATCTTTGTTAAACTTCTGTCCTTTGTGGTCTTTCTGTAAACCTACGCAGACCCCCCCCCCCCCTCCTGAAAATCCTGGCTATGCGCCTTTTGAAGCTAAATCAGGAGCAAGAGTAAATTATACTGTATCGGTACAGAATATTTGTTTCGATCGAACATGTACCTGTATAATTTCTATTTTATATTGGTTTCGTAACGTATACACGGGCTAAAGTTCAAGCAAGGAAATGGGATCTGCATAGTGAAGTGCGAAACCCTGGATCATGACAAGCCTACATGAAAAAAAAATCCACCACATATACTACTGTCTGTTTGGGTTTATTTGTAATGAAATCGATTTAATAACATATGACAACACAATGTAGTAGCATATTACGTCCGCTTAATACTTTCTTTCTCTCTCCTTCTTTCTTTCTTTCTGTCTCCCTCCCTCCCTTTCTTTCTTTCTTTCTATCTTTCTATCTATCTATCTATCTATCTATCTATCTATCTATCTATCTATCTATCTATCTACCTTTCTTTCTTTCTTTCCTTTTCCTCCTTTTTTCTGCCCTTTCCTCTTACTAATTTCGCAATTCCGACAGGAAACACATATGTGTCTCTAACTACAGAACATGTGATGTGGCTGATTTTTTGTTCCTTCATATGTCATGGGAAAACACCTCTATTTGGGAATTAGTCCTACAATGACCAATCATACCACTAATGATTATATTTTGAACGCCAGTTTTTGCTAGTTTTCCTCAAATTTGGTGTCTTTTTGTAAAATTGAATGGGCTGAATTGTACTGTAATATCTGAACACCGTTGACATGTCAACTGTAATACAAAACTTAGGTGTTTTCAGTTGAATAAATTTTCACCCTGTCTGTAACTTCAACTTGCATGAAATGCAACAATATTTTAAATGGTATTGTACACAATTACATGTAGTATGTTTCTGTGAGTTGAGCAAAATCATCAAATATTTCAAAACAGCTGTGTGTTTTCTGCCAAAATCCTATATTGAATGTAGGGTGTCTACTGTCAAAGATATGTTGGTTATTTCTTGATTATACTCAAATCCCAAACTTAGGCTATATCTTCGTACCATGTACCCTCTTACAAAATTTCCTTCCAATCTGTCTAACATTAGGCCTGCTAAATTTATCAAACGGAAACCACATTTTCAAATACATAAATATTTTTGCATAACATCGAATTAAACAAAACATCCAAACTCTGAAACTAGAAATGGGAATAATTTCAATATATATCAGATTACTTTTGTAGCATGAAAATTATTCGACATCAAGTGATGTAGCAGGAAAGCGCTAGACAACCACAGAAGATTCTAAATGAAACGTAAATGTATTCAGGGGCGGCGCCACAGAGGATTGGGCAGGGAGCAGGGGGCGGCCGCCCTTGTTATTTTCAAAGTAATGAAAATTAAGGGGGTTTTAGCGCCGCCTCAGATTTTTTACTGAGCCTCTTTTCTGATGATATATGGCCGGGAATTTGGCCGTGGAAAACCAAATTGGCCGTGAAATTATTCTGGGGCCGCCAAAATTTTCCCGACAAATTTAAAATTTGAACCATGGCGCCGCCCCTGAATATACTTACATGTGTACTCAGACACGCCAACATTTAATACTTTTCAACAACGAGTCGGGGAGGGTAGCGCTTTGGAGTACCTTTCTATAAAGGCAATTTATAATTAATCAAATGGTTAAAGAATAATTCTTCTATTGTGTTTTAAAGATTGTGTCAGGGATGTGCAAGTCCATTACTTCCCTTCATTATCAATATCAAACGGTAGTTTAGTACTTACAAATGGTGTGTTGAAAGTCTGAGATCCATACGTCATGAATTTGTTGTTTTATGAGAAAAACTAATAACGACATGTTACCAGAATGTTGTTCTTTATGTGAGTTTCAATTTTGCTCCAACTGCGAATCGCGGTTACTGTGCACCGTAGCAAGACCAGCGCAGCCCTCTGATTGGTTAACGGCTATCCCCTGCGCGACCTTTGGCTAACGGCTGATCGGACCATTTTGGAACGGCACGTGCACGTTTGACGTCGCGGATGTTTTGAATTTGCTCCTGAGCAATTTGAAAAAGGATGAAGTTTAACCGTCCGGATTTTCACCAAAACTCAATACTTTACCCCAAGTCTCTATGAGAGGTGTTTATTTATATTAATCTTCACATTGGATATGATTTCAGCTGATTTGATTCATATAGATGTTTTATGACGTGCAAATCAATGACACAATCTTTAAAGACATAATGCATAGAAGTCCTGAAAATCAGGACTAAAACTCTCTAAAACGTTTCAAATGTTGAGATGTAAAAATACTGTGGCGATCCCGTCTTTAGACCGTCCATGATGATGATGATGATGATGATGATAATGATGATAATACTAATAACAAGAAGAAGAAGAAGAAGAAGAAGAAGAATATGATATTTCTAAAGCGTCATTTTCCATTGTGATTTAATAAAATGCTCGAGGCGCTTCTTAAAATAAGAAAATAAAGAGAAAACTGAACACAGCAAAGGAATCTTACGTCTCGGCAGGCAAGTTTGCTTTACAACCAAGAATAATGTGAATTGACAGAGATTAACGCTATACTTACTTGCATCCACACATGATGTGCTAAAGCAGATAAAACCCACGAAGAGAATTATTGACCAGAAGCCACGAGTCGAAAACAGAAGTGAACTTGGTGGATTCATCTCACTAAATATTGTCAATAATCTAATGATAGCAGCACGTCTTCCTGTCCAGGTGAAAATAAACCAACGTTCACAGTTTCCACAGGGTGAAAAGAATTCTGACTTGAACGTCCACCGAATAACTCTGAAATACCTTCTTTTTAGGAAATTTGCGATAAGGAAACAAGATCGTTAAAACAAAAACAAGGAAAGACAATGCAGTATTCTCTGCCGATAAATATTGGCAATAAGAAATAATTGCAGCACGCCAATTATAGTCTCATCATCATGTGAATTAAAATATAAACCAGCGTTCACAGTTCTCCACACGGTAACTAGAACTCTGACCTAAACGCCTAACTAATAACTCTAAAATACCTTCTGTTTGAGGAAATTTACGACAAGGGAATACGATATTTGAAAGTGAAACGAGGAAAGGTTATGCAGACTGGTATTCCCGGCCGAGAAATATTTGTTATAAACAAATGATAGCAGTACGTCAATTACAGTTTCATGTGAATAAAAATATAAACTATCATTCAAAGTTCTCCACATAATGAATATAATTCTGACGTCATTCAAGGTCTACCTAATAACTCCCGAAAAGCTTATATTCTAGGAAATTATCGACAAGGAATGAAGAAAGTTAAAGTGAAGCGAGGAAATACCATGCAGTCTAAAGTGGTGTTAGTAATATCAATTTCGGAAATAACGGGAAAATTGAAACCGATTACTGTATTTAGGCGTGGTACGAGTTTGCGAACTCACAGAAATATTAGATAGATAGGTAGATAAAGAGATTTGATTAGATTAGATTAGATTGGATAGATAGATAGATAGATAGATAGGTAGATGTAGATAAATAGATAGATAGATAGATAGATAAATAGATAAATAGATAGATAGATAATAGGTCTAGGTAGACCGATAGATAGATAGAAAGATAGATAGATAGAGAGATAGATAGATAGATAGATAGATAAATAAATAGATTGGTCGATAGATAGATAGATAGATAGATAGATAGATAGATAGATAGATAGATAGATAGATAGATAGATAAATGGACAGCTAAATAGATAGGTAGATATATTGATGGGTAGGTAGATAGAAAAACATACAGGCAGACATGCAGACAGGTAGAAAGAAGGGTAGATTGATAGATAAATGTCTTCAAATGTAAGTTAAAATCATATTTGTTCCGTTAATATATATAATATACATGTATTTTGTGTAGAATTAAGTAAACAGGAGTTCAGAACCAGCGCAGCTGAATATGTACACATAGTAGCTGCGCTATATAAGTTTATGTTTATGATAATAAATAGACAGATAGATTGATGGGTAGATAGATAGATTTCTTACATACCAGATAGTTGAAAGTGTAACGAGGAAATAAATACAGAGTGGTATAACTGAAAGCACAAAGGGTTATTAATATCCTTTAAGGAAATGACAGGAAAATTTGAACAGATTATTTAGGTGTGGTGCACGCATTATAGTGGAGCAGATAACTGCACATTTTGGGTCGAATCGTTCAAATTGTGATACAAGCACCAAATTTTGCACAGATCTTCCTTCAAGGGTGTCATATCAGAAAATAACGCGGGCCACGTGAAATTTCCAAAATGACGGGTCATGTGGGCCATTTTTCAAAATGGCTGCCTTGTGCAACCTACATTGAACAGTTTTGAAAATAATTGTTTAATGCGACCTCTTATAAGCTTGAATATGGTATCACTTTAAAAATATTTGAACCACACCAACCACAAACAAGACACACAAAACACAACCAGCTACACATTCAGACTTTATGTGTTATGAAAGACACTGTCATGAAACACAATCTGCACAAGAACATCACAGCTACAACCACAATTCATGCAAAACACAGCTAACCCAGCACACACACACATAAACACAGGAGGTTCTCTTCTACCTCCATATGAGCCATTCTGATTAACCGACCCTCTGAAGCTCACCTGAGAACAGTTGTATTATTCTTAATGTTCATCAGTTTGTGTGCTATCGATTATCACATCCCATCGAAGACATTTGTTGTTCATGAATGCATAACTGAGAACAACATGTGAAATTAAATAATACTTACCACTTGTAACAACAACATTCACTTGTAAGCCGAGTCTGAAAATCCATGTAACAACACTAGTAGAATTTCATGTCTCTATAAAGAAGAAGAAGAAGAAGCAGAAGAAGAAGAAGAAGAATATTAGTGAGTAGAGTATAGTAATACATAATAGTAAGTAGTAGTATCTTCATACTCAAGTCTTATGATTATCTATTATAACATCACAGCAGAGACATTATTTCACGTAAGTTGTCACATTGCAAGTATTTTTCTATATCAGATACACCTGGATACACCTGCAAACACAACAATCGAGCGAAAATAAGATGTTTTTACGGGGACTTAATTCCCCCCCCTCCCGCCCATGAGCTGGACATCCATCTGATTAAACACTATCACTGTCCTTTGTGGGTCTTTCTGCAACAACTCTCAACGCAAGACCCCCCCGCCCCTCCTGAAAATCCTGGCTATGCGCCTTTTGAAACGCTAAATCAGGCGCAAGAGAAATCTATAACTGTATCCGAACAGAATCACATTTGTTCGATCGAACATTACCCGTATAATTTTCTATTTCATATTGGTTTTCGTACGTATACACGGCTAAAGTCAAGCAAGGAAATGGGCATCTGCCATAATGAAAGTGCGAAGCCCCTAGGATCACTGTCAAGCCCTATATACAAACACACAATCCAACGACAATTCAACTCACTAGTCGTTTGGGGTTTATTCTAATGAATCGTAAATAAATACACATACATTATACACACCAAAAGTAGTAGCAATCATATACGTCCTAATTCTTTCTTTCCTCTCCCCTCATCTTACATTTCTTTCTTAATTGCTTTATTTCTTTCTTTCTTCTTCGCTTCCTTCCTTCCTTCAACTATCTAGTACCTATCCTTTCTTCTCCTTTCTTTCGTTCTTTTATTACATATTTTTTTCATAGATTAATACTCAATAAATCTTTATACAGGTAATGTGGTTGCCTTTGTCTTTATCTTTGTTCTGTGTCTTTCGCTCTGTTTTCTCTTATTAATAGCTTGTTTGATTTTTACTCTTAATTTGTTACCTCAATTTCCGGCTACTTGTTTCCCTACAGTGATGGAAGCACAAAACTCTTCTAATCAACGAATCCTTGCTTAGAGCAAGAGCTTACAAATAGTGAGTCTAAACTGCTTAACACCTCCTCCGTCCATATGTCTCAGTTTTGCGTAGTGAGCGCCATTACTACTGAGAGCGATAACTATTACAAACATAAAGCTGAGTCTAAGTGAGCATACTGAAAGTGCGCAATATTAAGCGCAGTTCAAGCTAGCAGCGTACCCAAACACTGCAATTTTTTTCATTTTCCCTCCCGTCCAACTTTCTTAGATTTACAATAAATGATTACTGTGCCGAAAAACACATTTTAGATGACAAAGCATATGGGGGGGTGTTTGTTTGTTTTCTCTTGGTGGAGATTTGTGTTCACGATTTCCAGGGAAGGATATGAGCTGCTGCACGATTCTGCCGCACTATTGTTTTGCGAGCTGAGGTAACATCTACCATGTGTCCTATTAATTGGTTCAATTATGGCGCCGTAGTTAACATACATGTTCCCTACCTTGGTGGCCACAGAGTTCCTGGTAAAAGCATTACCACTACGAGATATCCAAGTGCACCACTGTTGTGACAAAACGGGATTAGGACATGAAACACGCGATTAAATCAGTGGCTGGGTAATTTATCCGCTCTTAACAGTTGACTCGTGAATTTGGCACTCGTAAAACTATCCACGTAGTGCCAGTAAACGACTAAGAGTTTTATATCGCGTCAGAAAATTAGCCAACGTAAGTTAACTCGCACGGAATGGACTCGTGAATTGCGAAAGCTAAATCTAGTAGCCCGTAGTAAACGAGTAAGCTTCAATAGAATAAGTACAGTATCTGTAACTATAGACAGTTAAACGAATACACTGTAGAGGCTCAGTCACAGTATGCGCGTATCAGGATAGCATTTCGTATATTATGTTCCCATGGAGTTCCAGCGATTACTTTCAATATTTGTACGTTTTCCGCGCCGACCGTCGTTTTTGTGCAACGGATTCTGATATCGTAATATTCAACAAAAGTTGTACATTTGTCAAAGTCCGAGTAGATTTTTGTTTCTTGAGCTGAGAGAATTACCGTACATACTCCAACTCTGTCTCAGATGAAAGGCGCTAGTTATTTGGGGCTACTAAGAAGAAATAATGGTACGCAGATTAGACAGATAGAAAATCACGGTCAAGATTACACAACGACAAAATAAGCAGAGTCAGAGGATAGAGATCCATATGCAAATAAAACAGGCTTGACCAGACTGGCAGTTAAATGAGAAACAGAGGATACTATACATTGTCAATCCGGATGCTCCTGAATAGCTTTCGAATATTAATATTATCCTGACTTATAGTCACAAGTTGGCAGGCAGGTGCATCAACTCAGTTCTAATTGGATACATTAGATTGGTCAGAGCACTAGAGATTTAGATTTATAATTTTGTAAGTAATTTCAATCGACGCGCGTATGCAAAGCGAAATAGTTTGGGCCACAATCACTGAAGAAAAAAAATCAGTATTACAATAATTAGATCAGCAAGTATATAACTTAACATATAAATTAGGAATGACTATTACAGGCTTCTCTCTGCTTTTTAATTATCACTCTACACAGCTAATATTACTTTTGTTAATCAAGAATTAGAATAAATAAACATTAAAAGAAGGTCCTTTTTCAGTACTTGGTCTCAACGAAACATCTAAGCGTTAATTAGCACATCACTTTTTGAATTAACAACTGGTGGCCGAGAAAAATACAGCGATATAATGACCAATATGAAAATGAACAGAATGTCTTATATCACATTCTCTTGAATTATAACATTTGCAACTTCAGAAAATCTAATTTATGCCACCTAGACAGATTGAAACAGATAAAAATGTGAAAAATAATATGAGTTGATCATGCTTCACTATAACAATCTTTCACTGCCTGTTCAATCTACATTTCTGAATAAAATATTGTTATAACTTATTGTGTTTCTTGATGTTGAAACAGGCGCAGTCAACATACTAACGCTTCTGTTGTAGGGACATGTACTATTCTGACTAACCTTAACTCCTTCCAATGTTGAACACGTGCATTGTTTCAATTTCGTGTCCTTTGTTATATTGCAAATTTTCTTTTTTTCGATGTAAATTACATAGAACATATAAACTTTTAAAGACTTAAATATGTTTTTGATGATCATGAAGCATTTCATGATTCACGTATCGCTTTTTCTTTTCCTTCAAATTTACATACCCGTACAGTGTACATTATACCGATTTGCATTATTTGTGCCGAAAACTTCACATATCTCAGTTGACAAAACCACGATGAAAATTGAAATAAAATTTATTGAAATATTGCTTTTAGCTTTGTCAAATACCTAAACTAACAAAGTGTTTATATGATTTTATACTAACAAAATTATACATTTTCAGCTTGACAATTTTCGTTAATTACACATGCTGCAATGCTCGCGCAGCTTCTTACCGGGCAAAAACGGTGCGCCAAAAGCTACCGGGCAGTGGGGTGTCACGTCCGCATCGCGTAGAAGCGTTAAGAGCGTTAAAAACGTGTCAGAACCTTGATCAGAACGTGCGAAAACGTAATGGGACACCAACAGAAGGTGACGATCGTAATGGGAAGTACTGGGCATCCGGGTAGAAAGCGCGGCCGAACTATGACCTTCGAGCTCCGGGACTCGGCAACTTATTTT
>JZLH01S0235562.1:25517-35981 GCA_001188425.1 Eucidaris tribuloides | reverse complement strand
ATAACAATATTTGGTAGAGTTCACGGGGTCATAAGGTCAAGGGTACAAAGGTCATATGAACCTTTGTCCGAAAATTTGTCATTCTTCTGCCTATAATACTACATTAGAAGTGCTCCACTGTTGATCATAAAATGTGGTGGTTAGGGTTAATGAAACATAAAGATACAATAATTTTTGGTAGAGTCCAAGGGGTATGGTCAAGGTCAGAGGTAAGGTCAATGCAACTTTGTGCAAATGTATTTTCTGCCTTAATAACTCAGTTAGGATATGCTGCTGTTGATATAATTGGTGTTTAGGTTTAAGAAACAAAAGACAAATATTTTGGTAGAGTCAGTCCAAGGGTGTCATAAGATTGTGGTCAGGGTCAAAGTGCAAAAAGCTTTGTCCCCAAAAGTCATTTTCTGCCTACATGATGTATCAGATAGTAATATTCACTATTGCTGTAATTTGGCAGTTCGGTGTAAAAATAAAAGGAAAATATTTTGGTAGAGTCATAGGGGTCCAAGGTCTAGGTCAAGGGTTGAAGGTCATTGACCTTTGTCCCAAAATGCCATTTTCGGCCTATAAAATCAGTTAGGAGTGCTCACTGTTGATATAATTTGGTGGTTAGGTAAGAAACAAAAGAAAAATATTTTGGTAGAGTCACAGTGGTCAAAGGTCAAAGTGATGAGTACATCTGAACAAAAAAAAATAATTTAATGCAGATGAATAGGTCAAAGGTTGAGGTAAGATGACTTTGTTCTGAAAGGTTATACATGTATTTAGTATTTGATCTACTGAAGGTCATTTGTCAGTAAACTGTTTCCATCATCTTTACAGTTACTTGGTTCCTTGAAAGTCGATAGCGTTCATACTATGAGCCAGTTTTATGTGCTACATGTATAGTGGGCGGAGGCATACCCATTGACTGCGTGCAGTCGAACTTTTCTAGTTTACAAAATATATCGAAATTAAAACAATGGATGACAAGACAGGAAATAGTCCGGATCTATTGGATTAAAGGAAGGAAATAAAATGATATTTTGAATTTGAGTTGAATATAAATCAAAGTTTTTTAAGGTTGAATTGATTTAAATTCGGTTAAATTTAATCCCCTTTCCCAACCAATGGGGCGATGTGTAGGTTGGTGATCTATAAAAACATCAACTCTAATCTTAATCATTATTACTTGTTTTTTTTTTGTTCTTAGTTTGTGATGCTGAAGGATATGAGTTGTATGAAGGACGCTGTTTGCGATATGTTAACACCAGACGGTCCTTTGAATCACAGGAGAAAGTAAGTTAACTTTTTAAACCCTTAACATGTCAAAGTCGCAGATCTGCACCAAGTAATACACATAAAGTCAATAGAGGATTAAATTCTCTGGCATTTTAAGAGTTAATGCGTTAATACCCTGAACCAGGGGCGGCACCAAAAGTTAGGTGGGGTTAGAGGGTGCGAGTTTTCAGGTGCTGTCGCAATTCCGCTATCGGGAAAAAGTCCTCAGTATTTTTTTCCCCCTACAAAAATATACTTTTCACCCACGAAACGAACTTTTCAAAATAATCTAAAAACTTAAAAAAAAAAAAACAGGAATTTATGTTTCTTAAGAAAGTTGATATTGAAGGTTTGCGTCATAATACGGTTTTTGTGCCTAAGAAGCGACCAACTGGGACAATGGAGTTACCCAAATAATGTCTACAGACTAATAAGTACAATTTTTTTTAAATCCTTTGAGGATTTAAAGGCAACGTCCACCCTGACTTTATGTTGGCTTTAGTAAAAGCCGAACAATGAGAGAAACATATCAAAGCAGAATGAAACCCAGACATCTCCCTGTACTCAGAGAATACAGACCATTAAAAGAAATACAACAGTGAAAGTTTGAGCAAATTTGGTTGAACTGTTCAAGAGTTATAAATGATCAAAGTCTATTCAATCATTGTAATGGACGATTCTTAAATTGGCAACACCACCACTTTTTGAGGTGAAAGTGTGGAGAACTCCCCATTGGCTTTGTACACAAATTTATTCTCATTTTTTAATGAAATATCTGATTGCGTCTTGCTTGTTGTACAAGTATGTCCCAGCAAAAATGATTTGTACATGTTTTCTAAAAGAATTTGATTACTTTTACAACTAACATTTCAGAAAAACGTAAATTTGTGAAAATTTGTGTACAAAACCAATGGGAGTTTTCCACACTTTCACCACAAAAAGTGGTAGTGTTGCCAATTGAAGAATCCTCCATACATAAGGATTATGTAAACTTTGAACACTTATAACTCTTGAACGGTTCAGTCAAATTTGTTCAAACTTTCACCATTTTCTTTCTCTTATTGTTATCTATTCTCTGAATGCAAGTAGATGTTTGGGTTACATTCCCCTTTAATGAAAGTTTGGCGAAAATCCACCAAAGAATAACGAAGTTATACTTTCAAAATTTCAATTTTGTGACGTCAAATACGAGCAGTTCGCCATAATTTGTTACATCATTCAATAAATATTTTTTTTTCTTAGAAGCATGTAAGAGATAATGTTATATACTGAATGCACAGGTAACATCATTACCAATTTTGTGAGAAAATGGCACTTTATTGAATTTATATTACATGACAATGGGGGAGCTGCTCGCATGTGACGTCACAATTTGAAAACTTGAAAGATCATAACTCCGCTATTCTTTGATGGATTTTCGCTAAACGTACATGAATATGTTTCTCTCATTGTTTTGCTTTTATCAAAATCAACTTGATGTCAGGATGGACCTTGCCTTTAAGAATATTTTTGAGCATTGCCATAATAAGTTTTAGATCATAGATCAACCCCCTACTTCCACCTATGAAAGCCAATTTTCCCCTCAGGTATCCCCCCCCCCCAAGGGTTGCACTCATGTATAATTGTATGATACCAATGTGCCGCGGTTTAGACCCCCATTTTCACCCCCTAACTTTCAGTTCCAGAGCATCACAATTTCAGAAGCCAGAGAAATTTTTAATTTTTGCAGTTCCGGAGACCCCAAATTTGCTGTTCTGCGTACCAATGCATCCCTAAATTGCCGCTCCAGACCATCGTACTTTCATTTTGATCCTCATTTTGGCCAGGTCGCGCTGCTTCTCAGCACGCATTCGGGCCAGGGCATGTACGTTCAGCATGGCGCACCGAAAATTCGCCCTGGCGCAGTACGAAAACAAAGCATTTTTGGTCTTGAAAGGTCTTAGCTCCAGTTCCGGAAACCCGATTTTTTTTTCGCTCAAGCCAGTTCCAGAGCCCCCGATTTTCAACTTCTGTATTTTCAACACATCGTAAGTCACGTGCACCCCCCCCCCCCGGCTATTCCCTACAACGCACGGTAGGGGGTTACCCAACAGTGCGAGCCTCGATCCGATCCCATTTGATTTGTAGGTTTCGTCCTATGACAAGGTTGAAGGTTCTACCACCATTTGCCTGCCAAAACACCAAGAATATGAACTGTATGTTATCATAATAAAAAAAATATTTTTTCTAGATTGAAATTTTGTGCTGAATTCATTTCTGAAGTCAGACATGCGCAAAAAAAAAATGCTTTCGTTTTTTAGATATGTCAGCTTTTTTGGGGGAGTGCATGTTTTAGTGTAGCTACTATTATGAGGTCTCATTTCTAGACGATGCATTTTTTTACCTCCATAGTACACTCACTCTCCGACTGTTTTACCTCCGGAGATACTTACTTAGCCAAAATCAAGACGCTTGTATTATTCAAAGCAGTTGACCGAAGATAAATTTAGTAATAATATTGAATTGAAACAAAAACAATGAGTATGTTCTCATTTTTTTAGGGATACTATAACCATTTCAAATTAGGTGTTGAAATTTTTTGTTACCCCAAAACAGCTATTTTTAGCAAAACAAAATAATGATCCAAAAATTGGAATTTTTCTCAAAAATGGTGAAAGTTACAGGGTTTTAGGTTGCAAAAATTGAAAATACATTTACTTTTACCCCAGAAAAGACTTATATTCATTGTTGAAAAGGTAATTCCCCCCCCCCTAAGTATTTTTTACACACTTTTGTCAGTGAAATTGTGGTCAAATCTTGAACCTTGTCTTATTTATCTTTAGGAATGTAAAAAGACTGACGGTCATCTGGCTACCGCGAATTCCGCAACGGAGAATAATCAGCTGGCGGACTATGTCTATCTAAAGACGAGCAGAAACAAGAGAATCTGGATCAATGCACACGACCTTGTGTATGACCATGTAATCCATACCATTCGTCAAGACCACCGTCCAGAGATGTATGTGATCATTACTATCTGCAATAGACCAGTTTCATAATGTATTCAAATTTATGGATGTTTTGTCTTCCGAAGCCTATAGTAACGAGCTATTTCCTTCACCTGTTCCTATGAATACAATTTCAATACTGAAAATGCAACCTGCATACATTAGTTGTTGCTATCATGTCCGGCAAGCCTCTGCCAAGCCTCCGGCAAGCTATCGGGCTGTCAAGAGTAACCTTTGTCAGAAAGGTATGCATAAAATTTGCATACATTATGAAACTGGTTTATTACTGTATAGTGCGTCCCAGAAAAAAACAGAACCCTAAAGCAAAGGCTTATTGTGCGGCAGCAACGAGGCGTATAATCTAAACAATATGTTCAAAATAAACATTGACACATGCCCTCTCGCATGTTACATTAACCAAACTTATTCCCCTTGGATATGATAATGCCGCTGTCCGTCCGTCCGTCGGGGGAAGGGGAGAAGGGGGGGGGGGTCTGTCCGTCCGTCCGTCCATAACACTGGTTTCTGTTCGATAACTTCGTTCGTTCGAGTTCAATTTCGGAGTGTGCAGCTCAAAGGTCAAATGTCATTAACTAAGTTCAAACCTCATTAAATGCCAGAATAGCTTTTTAGCTGGTTTCTGTTCATTAACTGTAGTAACGTTCGACGGATTTTCATGAGATCTGATATGAAGGTACGAAGGTATATGATTTCGGAGTGTGTAGCTCAAAGGTCAAAGGTAAATCTCATTAACTGCCCAAATAGCTATTTAGCTGGTTTTCATTCAGTAGCTTTAGTAATGTGCGACGTATTTCCATGAGATTTGGTATAAAGATAAATAATATCAAAATACGACTCAAGTTCATTTTCGGAGTGTGTAGCTGAAAGGTCAAAGTTCAAGCTCATTACATGCCAAAATGGCTATTAAACTGGTTTCCGTTCGCTATTTTTAGTAATGTGCGACGGATTGTCATGAAATTTGGGATTAAGGTACGTGATGTCAAAATACAACATAAGTTCGATTTTGGAGAATGTAGCACGTGCCCCCCCCCCCCTCAAAAAAAAATGTGTGCCCCCCTAAGTGGCCCCCCCACAAAATCATGAAGGAAGCCCCCCCCAAAAAAAAAAAAAATGTGTATGCGCCCCCCCAAAATATTTTAGTGCCCCCTTCAAAAAAGCGCCCCCAGTGCCCCTTGCTGAAAAAATCGTAGTTACGCCACTGTTGACACTATGCACATCAGGAAAAGAAAGAGATGGACGCTTGGTTTGTTGAGTGTCAAAGCGAAAAAGTGTAGCAAATATATATATATTTTTAATTATATTTTCAAAATCAGGGTACTCAGAGATGGATGGATAAAGAAGTTTGCTGAATGTAACATTGATAAAACAGAATAAATCAAAGTTTGTCTTGAACTTATTATTTCAATTATACCTCCCAGCGCTCCGCGCTAAAAGCCTTTGATTTCGGTCTCTGTTTTTTTTTCTGGGACGCACTGTATATTGGCTACGTTAAATATTTGTGTTATTTTACTCATTTATGTGTATTTGGCACAGGATAGAGTCAAGACTAGCCTCGAGGCCACATTGTGCTGGCCTTGACCTTGACCTCAGACCGAGTCACCTGTACAGAGTCTGTGGTGACCTCGTGACTCGGAACGGTCAGCCTCGACTCCACCCCACCCCTGGTATTTGGGGGACATATCCTTTTAAACGTGTATTGCTTGTGTCTCTTTCTGTCAGTATGTTTGTTCCAGGTCATCATATACATGCACATGTATATCCATACACAACTGTTGCGGCACAAATTGTCACCGGCGGCAATTTGTGCCAATTTGTGCAAAACCTGACGGCACAAATTGTCGCCGGAGACAATTTGTGCCAATTTGTGCAAAACCTGACGGCACAAATTGTCGCCGGAGACAATTTGTGCCGCAACATACAACCCTTCAGATTATCGAATCTACCAAAGAGAAAAACCTTTCCACACCTATATTCAAATTTTTGAGCTCAGCTCTGACGAATACAGTTTCCTGCTACTAATTTAAAATAGAGATGTGTACGCTAAGTAATTAAACAGTAGAACACGAGAAAGAGGACCCCACGCCGCGAAGATGAAAGCGCCTCCTATCTTCATAAGACAGTGGTAAGGATAGTAGGATACGCCCACTAAATACCTCTTCGAGTTAGAGTTATTCTTTCTCAATTCTAAAGGCGGTTTAGTATTGCAAACATCCTAAAATTTACTGTCTTCTTCGACTTTTCAGTACATTCGATATAATAATGTGAAGAGATTGAGAAGGCCATTATCTTTAATGAGTAGCCTTTTCCTGCTTACCACTGTCTTACGAAGATAGGAGGCGCTTTCATCTTCGCGGCGTGGTGTCTTCTTTCTGAGACAGCTTCAAAGGAACATATTGACATTTTTTGTTTGTTGGAAGTCTTTCCAAACCATCAAAAGCATTTCACGGGAAATAGGAAACCGAATTACGATGCTAGTGTGAATTAACACCCCACCCCTATTAATGGACGCGAAAAGTGTAAAATTTTATGTTCCAGCCACTCTGTCGTGGGTGCACCTGCATTTGGAAATCTCTCCGTCTTGGAGAAGAAAGGAGAAAGAGTATTCATGGACCTTTTTTTTCCAAATAATTTGTTGTTTTCCGATAATAAACTTCATTGGGACATCATTACACAAAAACCCATTCAACTCAAAATGCATGCGTTATAGTGTTGCAATACCTGTAAGTAGGGAGGGTAGTTACTGCGCTCAATACATGATTATTGTTATAAATATTGCTATTCTTCTTCTTCTTCTTCTTCTTCTTCTTCTTCTTCTTCTTCTTCTTCTTCTTCTTCTTCTTCTTCTTCTTCTTCAACATCATCATTATCATCGTCATCATTTCATTATCATTATAATTATCGTTATCATTATCATTACCGTCATCATCGTCGTCGTCATTATCATCATCATTATTAATATCATCAGCATCATTGTCATCGTCATTATTATTATTATCCTCCTCCTCTTCCTTCTCCTCCTCCTCCTCCTCCTCCTTCTCATCTTCATCATCATCAGCAACATCATCATTATCATCGTCATCATTTCATTATCATTATAATTATCGTTATCATTATCATTACCGTCATCATCGTCGTCGTCATTATCATCATCATTATTAATATCTTCAGCATCATTGTCATCGTCATTATTATTATTATCCTCCTCCTCTTCCTTCTCCTCCTCCTCCTCCTCGTCCTCCTCGTCCTCCTCCTCCTCCTCCTCATCATCATCATTATTTTCATCATGATTATTCTTATATCATTATCATTATTGAAGGTATTGGTTAACATTTACCACAGTTAAAACAATCTGAGTTACATGATTCCCCATGCTACCATTGTGTTTGATAAGGTCTAAAAATGACGCCTTGAAAAAAACTGTATTTGAAAATGATTATTTAGTGCTTTAAAAAAGTGAAAATCGTAAGTTGATCGGATACACCTGCCCACTTTCTCCCATAGACTAACTGTGTGTACACCTAGGCTATTTAAACTCGCCACGTAGTCTTTAATTTGTTTGTTCATTGCATAACTTGCCATTGGCAAATGTAAACTTTCCAAACTTTTTTTCATTCTAGGGTGTTTATTTGTCCATATGAACACTACTATGTAGTACAGTATATCAAAATTTGACATTTTTTTTTTAAATTGAAGCTCCACAATCTTAGCCTATCACTTTAAGTTTAGTGTGTACTACGCCAACTGGCAAACTACCGCCGAACAGCCTTTCTCTCAGGATGGTAATGACTATGTGAGTGTAAGCTCCAGGGAGTGGTCTGTTATCATCATCACCAGTAACAGCATCAGTTTTATCATCTTCATCATTATTTCATTATCATTATCATTATCATTATCTTCACTACCCTCAGAAACTCGTCATCATTACCATCAGAAATTATCAATATTATTACCATCATCATCATCAGCAGCGAAATGATCGTTATTATTTTCATCATTAGCATTAGCGTTATCACTATGATTATCATCATCATTATCATCATCAGCATCATTATGATCATTATCATTATCATTGTTATCATTATCATCATCACCATAGTCATCATCATCATCATCATCATCTGCGTCATTATTATATATTTATCATTACCATTATCATCATCATCATCATCGTCATCATCATTATATCAGTATCATTATCCATTATGTTAAGTGTGTACTACGCCAACTAGAAAACATCTGCCGAACAGCCTTTCTCTAAGGATCGTGGACGGTGATGGCGTCGTGAGTGTAAAGGCTTATTATCATCACTTTAACCATAACAGCATCATCATTATCATCGTAATCATAATTCGTTATCATTTTCATTATCAATATCATCATTACTATCAGAAAAACTTCATCATTATTATCATTATCATTAGCAGCAGCAACATCATCTCATTATCAATATCATCATTAGCACTAGCATTATTATTACCATTATCATCACTATCATTACCATCATCGTCATCATCATCGTCATCATCATCATCAGCGGCACTAGCATTATCATTTACATTGTCAGCAGCAGCAGCAACAGAAACATCATCATCATAGTTTATTGTCATTATTATCATAATTGTTGACATCATTATCATCCTCATCATCGTTAACATAATCATCAAATTCATTATCAGCAGCAGCAGCAGCAGCAGCATCATCAGCGTCGTCACCATTATCAGCATCATCATCATTATATTATAATGATAAAAAAACATCATCATCATCATCGTTAACATTATCATCAAATTCATTATCAGCAGCAGCATCAATATCATCTTGATCAGCGTCACCATGATCAGCATCGTAATAAAAATCATCATCATCATTATATTATAATAATAAAAATCATCATGATCATCATCAACATGATCATCATCATCATCATCATCATCATCATCGTCAGCGTCATTACCAATATCAGCATCAGCATCATTATACTATAATAATAAAAATCATCATCATCATCATCATCATCATCATCATCATCATCATCATCATATCATCATCATCATCATCGTTCACATCATCATCAAATTCATTATCAGCAGCAGTAGCATCATTATTATCATCAGCGTCGTTACCAATATCGTCATCATCTTTATATTATAATAATAAAATATCGTCATTATTATTTTATTATTATTATTATACTATTATTATAATTATTATTATTATTATTATTATTATTATTATTATTATTATTATTATTATTATTATTATTATTATTATTATTATTATTATTATTATTATTATTACTATTATTATTATTATTATTATTATTATTATTATGCTTAGTTCGTACTACGAAAACTGGAACAGGGCCATCGGCCAGCCTTCCGATGATGATGGTGACGACTGTGTGAGTGCGAGGAACGGCAAGTGGTCCTTAGAGTGCTGCCTCATCACACTGCCGACCGTTTGTGAAATCAAAGGTATGCCGACATATCCACTACACAGTAAGCTGTTCACACATAGCTGTTCACATTTAATAGAGCACTAGTTGCCTTTAACATAATATTTTGCAACAAATTAAAAAAATAATACAGAATTGGCATTTTTATGCTTTTTATAGTGCAATGCAAAATTCAGGATTTTCTCCTTTTTTTTACTTCAACCTAAGTCAAAAAGTGGGATTTTAGGTACAAAATCCATTATTTGTCATCAAATACTAGTTTGAAATATGTAATTTTATATTCAAACCTCGGAAAATTTAACAAAGTACGTAATTTGATATTTAAACCCTAAAAAAAATAATTGCAAATGTGTTCAAAAATCAAATTCAGTCAAGCGTGTCCCACTTACCACAGTGGGGATCCAGTTGGGGTAACTGGAACACCCATGTAAATAATTACCTCATTTACATGTTAATTTACATAGTTTTCTCTGAATTTTCGCTATTTACTTCCATTTTTGCATTCATTTTATTGTAGATAACAAACACATTTTCAATTTTTTCTGTGACTCCAAGAAATAAATTCATAGATTTAGTATTTTTTGCCCTTAAATTAGTATTATTCAATCAACTTTGGCCTCCTTTTATGGTTGGTATCGAACTTTGACATTATCTGATCAATTCGTGCGCAGGTAGCCCAGTGTTGGTATGAAACGAAAGCAAACATATGGCGTTGGAATAATACCTCAGAACACCACTTTTCTA
>JZLH01S0235551.1:89563-106239 GCA_001188425.1 Eucidaris tribuloides | reverse complement strand
CAACCCATGACTCTTCAACTAGTAGCATTTGGACTCGAACCTGACCCTTCATCAGACAAATATATCTTTGGAATATTACCTAGTAATATGTCTCAAGACCCTTGAACTCATGATTCTTCAACAAGTAGTCCTTTGGACTATGACTCATTTGACAATTTGCTTTCATGACCATTCTCAGCCAAATCATCTCCTACATGATGTGCTCTTTGAGAAAGAAGCTCCACAAAAGCTGAGCTCAAAGAAGCCCCTGCGCCCATTCTTGGAAAACCTGGCAACAGTAGGCTCCACACCATTGGATGTCCCTGAGAGGCTCAAGGCATTCATAGATTCCTGGTCATCTCATCCCCCTGGCAGCAACTTACCCAGAAAGCCTTGGGTGTAGTTGAATAGACTACGTTCAGGTACTGGCAGTTATGCCGCAAACATGAAAAAATGGGGCATCTCAGATTCTGACCTTTGCCCGTGTGGTGAAATCCAGACCCACGAACATGTTGTCAATGTATGTAGAGTAACTGGTCTCCCTTGTCCACTGACAGATATTGACAACCCCCAACTAGTGACCTACCTGACTAACTGCCAGTTTTGAAGTTGTAGTTGACATACGAAATAATAATAATAATAATGACCATTCTGGCAATTATCCCTCTGAAATATGACCCATATCCCATATGACTCAAGACCCTTGAACCCATGACTCTTCAACAAGTAGCCTTTAGACTCGAACGTGACCCTTCATCAGACAAACATCCCTTCGGAATATGACCAACTATCCCCTATGACTCAAGACCCTCGAACTCATAACTCTTCAACAAAATAATATACCCCTTTGGATTATATGACCCCTTTGACAATTTGCTTTCATGACCATTCCGGCAATCATCCCTTTGAAATTATGACCCATATCTTCTATGACTCACGGCCGTCCTGACAGACATCCGTTGGACTCATGACCCGTCTGACAAATAACTCCTTGGACTATAACCTTTCCAAGAAATAGCCTTTGGACTTTGTCTGACGTATATTATCAGTGAACTGTTGACCATTCGACAAACAGTCTTTAAGGTTAGTTAGTGTCTCTTCCGTGAAATGCTCTGTGGACCATTCTGATGGGTTATACTCTCTGGACTGAAATGCAAGTTCAAACCTTTGGACAAGGTCCCTTTTGATCGACTCTTCTTCTGAGTTTTGACCAATATTCATCCGGACTGGTAAATCTCATCTCTCTAGTCGTTACCATTACACTTAACACACACCAGTCATCACGGAGACTAATGAAGGGATCTAGGGCTAGGCCTACTCCCCAGGAGAACAATTCCCCCAGGGACGATTCTCACCCGACAACTCTCCCGCGGGCCCGAAGGACAACTCTCCGGAGGATAGCTCCCACAGAGGATTGCTCCCCCGAGGACATAGCCTACCCAGAGGACACCCCCCCCCCTCCGGGGTCCCGGTGGAGTTTAACAATATTTCCAGTCTAAAGTCTGATTTGACCACGGGTAAATTATCCGGGGGGGGGGGGTTATCCTCTGATGGGGGATACATCCACGGGCAATTGTCAGTTGTCAGGGAGTGTCGTACCCGGGGGAGTTTTCCTGATAGGCTACTGAAGTATTACCTGTAAAATTGTGGAACGATTTTGTTGGAAAAAGTTCTGGTTTTTTGGATAATATAGATTTAGGCTAATAGATTTTGGCACATAATACACAGTTTGTCTGGATGCAAGCCACGACATCAATTTGACAGATGAAAACTGGACGCAGCTTACGCGATTAAAAAAAAAGTAGATTTGCCATTGAACTTCTCATTCCCATGGCAATAAAACACAATACACTTTGTACGTGACATTCTAAATGTGGCACTGCATGTAAGGGAAATAAAAATCAATTTCGTACACAGTTATATGCGATGTAGAAGAAGCAATGTTCACTAGTTTAAAAGAAAGCCCTCTAGAATGATCTAGAGGGGGAAATACTATTTATTCTACATCAGTGCGGTAATGTTTTCCGGCGTCATTGTAAATGTTTAATCACTTATAAACGACTATTTCTGTGCCGTTTGCAGAACCGACAAATGAAGTGAAGGCATGTCGGGACTTGCCTTTACAAACATCGCATATCTCAAGAGAGCATTATTATGAATTCGACTGTCAAATAAAAGCACGTGTAGTTAACTCTGCACGAGGGCATTAGGGCTATGTAAGTAGGCTATTTACTTTGTCGAGGTTACTATAATAAACAACAAATGTTATTGTTCATTGCCAGTTTTGTAATCCTGCATAATATGGTAAAGTTATAGCAGATTTGTGAGCCCACGCAACGATTAACATGTATATTGTATATCGAGTAATGCAACGTCATTCCCAATCAAGGACACGGTATGACTAATTAATGGAAATAATGTCTCTAATATCTCGAAATAACAAATTAATCTATCTATCTGCATCTAGCTCTGCACTACATAAGTTTATTTATTTAAAGATACGATATGTCAATAATTTATATATAGAAGTATGGCCATATTTAGATACATTGGCATGTCTTTATTATGGATCAATCTCTGTAATAAGAATGTAGGATTAAATAGTTTATATATAGAAGTATGGTACATATTTAGATACATTGGTATGTCTTTATTATGGATCAATCTCTGTAATAAGAATGTAGGATTAAATAGTTAAGTTTTCTAACCCATTAAACTATACAATCAAAACATACTTTAAAAATAGTACTTTAAAAAAAAATAAGTACCAGCACTTTTTAATATTGATTGGTTCATATAGTGTTGATATAGTATTTCATCTCCTCTCTAAATTCTATTTTCTCACATCAGTAATCATAAGTTGATAATGTAGGATAATTAAACCACACTGTTAGTCGTTTTTCTTACTATAATATTGCTTTTATATAGTTTTTACTTCGTTTTCAAACCAAATTATAATACTGTTGTGTGAAATGCATTATCATAAACTATGACAATATTATTTTTCTTATGATATTGATGAATTTAACAACTGGTTTCATGTTATTGCTTACAGATAAACTGGAATACTTATTGATGATAGAAAATCTTTCGCCAGAATCCCCTATTTCGTTGGTGTCTATGTGAAGGTATATTGCATTTGATTATAATATGAGAGTATAGTTCACATTAACTGCAATAAATAGTTACAGGATTGGCAGTTTAATCTGGCAAATTTTCCGACGCTGACCCCACTGTCGTGATTTTCACAATTAACATTGTCCCACATATAGATTTCTGTGTTTGTACTAGTGCCAGCATGGTAATTTGTACTAGAGATATTTTGAAAACGAAGTGTCCTGTTGTTTTTCTATACCAGGGTGACATTTCCAGAATAACATTTGGTCATAGATGGTTTGAAAACGGTTGATATCAAAATTATATGTTATTCCTCAAGTTCTCAATCTTATCTTTAAAATCTATATTTTTGCGCGATTGTAGACATTTTGAACGATGATTCAAGCATTGTCTTTGCCACCCTAAACCCTGGTCATGCTGGTGGAAGGGTTACGTGATAAATAATCCATTCCCACGAAATAAAATCTACATTTTTGCAATCATTAGGCCTATAAATCGCAATCAGAAAAGCGACTCTCCTACAAAGTAGTCAATGTAATTGACACAATAAAAACAAGAGATGTTAATGAAGTAACGCTGTTTCGAGCATTTTTAAGCCGTGACAAATGAGCAAAGAGTTACGTAATATTTATTCTACGATAATCATCATGAGAATGCAACAAATTTTGTCATTATATTTCGTAACCCGAAGTATGACACACACAGACGGAAATTCAGTCACGAATTATTCAGAAAGAATTATTATCTTTTTACTTCAAGCATTTCCGAAAGGTGGTTAAAATTTCCTTTTGTCTAGTCTTGTTTGTTCTGATAATTACGTATGATAATGTGAGTTTTAGTTTTACGCTTATTTATCATCTATGGAGTAGGATACAACCCACGTACGCTTTTAGAATGTCACATTGTTCTGAGTATTTCCATTCAAGATAAATGTAATACGTAGGCACAAATAGAAACGATGAATAAAAAATATAATTTTGGTTAAATCAGTCATTATTTGGGTGGATTTTGACCGATGATGTGATCATTTCGACTATTTTTTTTTTCTTCGATTTTTAACAAAAGTGTTTTAAAAGGCATTATATTGCCGACCACCCAGTCCATGCGTAGCTGGTCTTTATACCGCGGGGAGTTGGCTGCCCTCCCCCCCCCCCCACTCTCCCTCCCCTGGTTGTTTCCGTCCTTTTATTTTTCATTTCATTTTCAAACATAAAATGAAATAAAATGAAATGAAATAAAATAGTATAATATAATATAATGATAAAAGCAAAAGATTCGCACAATTGCAATCAATACAACAAAAAGTAAAATATGTTGCAAAATACAAATATTCATTATTATGAAATATTACAATAGCAATAATAACCTTAATATGTTAATACAATTAATGCAATTCAAAAATAATAATACAAAACATTTAATTGCATTCATTTTTCATTTCTGATCATAACATATGGGTCTCACCTACATGTACACGGTTACAGTCCATTGCCAATGTTGTGAGTGCAGCATGTTATCTGATTATACACGTACTAAAATCAGCACTTAACAGGGTATGCTTTATTTATTATCATTATTTTTTTTTGGGGGGGGGGTTGTGTTTGTTTTCTTAAGTGATTTTGTTTACATGTTCTTGTTTTCTTCGATATAAGTTTTCGTTTGTTTTTATATCAGTTTTATGTTATGTTTTGTTACTTTAATTTAATTTTGATTGATTTGTTGTCATTGATTTTGTTGAATATTATACACGACCTCTTTGAAAAACAGCCTTCCTGGCTGATCGAGGGTCATTTTTCCCATGTTTAAATAAAATAAAACAAACAAACATACATACATACATACAAACACACACACACACACACACACACACACACACACACACACACACACACACACACACACACACACACACACACACACACACACTACACGTACACACACTCGCACATGTGCACACATGTAGAGTGTGGTATTTTATTTAAGGGATGCGTGGGAACGAGGGACGAAATAGTTTCAATAATACCTTGTTTCGATTCCTGGTATAAAAGTTATAACAACAAGTTTCTTGCATAGAGGCCTACATACATAGGTTTGACCGAAGGAAGGAGAGGGGGGGGGGGGGTTGCGGTATCTCAAAACCCAGAATCCACGGAAATATTATTCATTGAATCATAATGATACATACACCTGCAGCCGAAATCTAGTCTCGATTGTATACATCACGTCCGTGTCACTTCACGGAATTCCACTGTGGAATGCTTTTCCGGTTTTAACCACGGTCCAAATTTGCGCAAATTCATACATTCCATTTTTTAATTAACGCATTGTGTATTGTAACGCATAAGCAAACAATATCTAGTCACATAAAAAAATGTTTGGTATTCAAATAAACAAAATGAAACTGTGGGTACATAATACGGTGTAACTTAAATAAACATACACCCGTAAACTAAACATTAATTAGTAATTTATATATGAGTTACGTGCGAGGACTGCAGAAATATAAGTCTACATGCAAATTTGATGACGTCATTCTAAGAGAACTGTAGTGTGATGTAATCACCACAAGAATGTGACGTAATTGGAATAAAGAACAAGACAGTAAAGATACATCTCACCATTATGCAGCAATTATAGAACAATTTAAATGCTATCGTGGAAATGAATATACTTGTTACCCATGTATGTGTTGGCACAAACAAATCATTTAACACTCAAATAGGTATCTTTGATAGATAGCGGGGAACATGTACAGATAGATAAACAAAAAAATATATAAACAAAATGTAATATTCATTTGAGTTTATACAAGTTCATCTCAGATATCTTATTTTGCGTTGCAGGTGAATATTTGTAGAGGCATATCAACCCTTGTATCCGGGAATTTCGATAACGTATACAAGTGCCACGAGATTGGCCAGGTGCACATGCAAATGTCACACTCGATTGTTCTTTTGTTTTAAAGGTCTTAAAGTTTTTTAATCTTACTCGTAAATCAATTGTATCAACAAAATTGTGATTTTAAAGTCCCGCTGTCAAAGGGGCATTTCAACCCACAGAGTCTTAAAGGCATCATTTTTTTTTCTCAAAATGTACAGGTTTTTTTTTTCAAATTGAGCAACGTATCCCCCATGCTACTAGTGTTTCTGATAAGGTCTAAAAAAATCTGATTTTAAAGTCCCACGGTCAACGGAGTAATTGAATCTCAGTGAGGATTAAAAACAAAAACACCTGAACCTGAAACAGATGTATAAATTCAAAAATTGTCGGAATGTCATGCCTGGTGTGGGCCCTATACAGAATGCGAGAAAAACACGATTACGTTGTTCCGTTGTATTCTGGGAAATATTGGTGCCCCGTGTCATCATGAGTCAAAAGAAGGCGGTATTCCCTTCTGTCTCGGCGATGTACCTTTAACGTTTTAGCCACGTGTCCCGAATGATCTAGGCTGAGCGCCTTGGGAGCTGGCAAAATGTGTAGGAGTGTAGTCACATGCATGGTTGTCCTGAATGTGATTTCTGAGCGTGGCAAACTTGCACGTGTACCCGATTTATCTGATGACATGCCCTTCACCATTGTCTATTAATGTAGACATATTTCGTTCCGTTTAAATCCGGTAAACACGTCAGCCACTTGATATGACTGTAGTCTACGGCTCAGAACAGATCTCGGCTACGTCATCGATTGTTGCGCATGAAGTTGGTAGCGTAGATTTTTTTTTCCTGGTAAGGGAAAGCCCCTGTATGAAGGGTTAAAGGTATTGGCTAACATTTACCACAGTTAAAAAAAATCTGAGCCACATGATTCCCCATGCTACCAGTGTCTTTGATGAGGTCTAAATATGAAGCCCTGAAAAAATTGTATTTCAAAATTATTATTTAGTGCTTTAAAAAAAGTGAAAATCGTAAGTTGACCAGATTCACTTGCCCATTTACTCACATAGACGTACTGTGTGTACACCTAGGCTATTAAAACTCGCCCCGAGTTTTATTTGTTTATTTATGCATAACTTGCCATTGGCAGTGTAACTTTCCAAACTTTTGTATTCTAGGGTGTTTATTTGTCCATTTGAACACTACTATGTAGCTCAGATATCAAAGTTTGACAATTTTTTTAAAACTGAAGCTCCACAATGTTAGCCTATCACTTTAAAGTTTATAGTGTATCCAAAGAGATGTTACTCCATCGGAATAGTGGGCAAGTTTGTCGTTAATAATTGAGGAAGAAATGCATTTAACACAACGAAAATTTCGAAATGTTGTGTCAAGCATAGACATATAATTAACATGACAATAAAATTATCGCAAGGGAATCATGATCGTTAGTTGAGGAAAATTGTCCAGGGAGAACCTGAAAGTAAACTACCATACCTAAAAAGCTAATAACATGTAGACTTCAGCTAAATGTCACCACCGAAAGTTGTTGTGGCTTAAATTCGATTTACTTCAAATTAATCATACTTTTTCTGCTGATTTGTGTGATGGTAGAGATGATGATGATGATGAATTTGATGATGATGATGAGGAGGAGGAGGAGGAGGAGGAGGAGGAGGAGGAGGAGGAGGAGGAGGAGGAGGAGGAGGATGGTGATGTCGGTGGGGTGGTGGTGGTGGTGGTAATGATGATGATTGTGGTGATGATGATGATTGGTGATGATGATGATGGTGGTGGTGGTGCGGTCGGTGGTGGTGATGGTGGTGGTGATGATTGATGATGGATGAAGTGATGATGATGATGATGATGGTGGTGGTGGTGGTGGCGGTGGTGATGTAGAAATGATGATTAATGATGACGACGATGATGGTGATGATGATGATGATATATGATGATGATGAATGATTGATGTGATGATGATGATGATTGATGATAATAATGGTGATGTTGATGGTGATGATGATGATGATAATGATGATGGAGGTGGTGGGAATAAAAAGATGATGATTGATGACGACGAATGCTGATGAAGATAGTGACAATTCCTTGACAACATCTTGACTACAAATTTACAAATAAAAGGGAGAACACTCTGGCAGTTCGTACGTTGTGTACTAGTTTGTATAGTTTGTGCAAACTTGGAATGGCAAATATTAATGTCTCTCAATGACTGCATCCCGGTCTTGCATACGCAAGAAGTCATAGCTTGACAAAGCTTGACAATTTTTTTTTAATGGTGGTTTCACAATCTAAAATAATATCTTTAAAGCGAAATGGTAAGATTGGAAGTAGTCCTCAATTTAGGACACAATGCTAATACTCCCTTAGTATACTGTTATTTCCTCTTTATTGTAAAATTATTATCAGAAAATGTTGTAACGATGAAATTTATTGTGTACCTTTCTATGCCATCAATTTCTATCAGGGTCGGAGATCAATTCAATATTGGTACATTGATGCTCGTTTTTTTTTCTCAAGTAAACAAATTCAAGACCAATCCTTCCAGCCTGAATATACACTCTAGCCAGTATATATATATTGGTATATGTTTCAACTCATTTGGTTCTTGGAGCATTTTTTTACCTCTCCCAATCATGTCACTGCCCTTTTAAGTGTTCACCTGAGTATGACCCGACATTTTCTTGTCGGCACATTGTCGAATTTCACCGTCATCACATAATTATCATGGAGTTGACTATCCTTTCGCCTGGCTCACGTCCAAACTGTCAGTTTTACGTGGATACCGATCCGGAGATTGATTATGCTATGCTTGTGATAGGAAAGAGGAGCTTTGCAGAATTCCCTAACAATATAAAGGTAAAATGGATGTCAGACTGACATCACAATCACTTTATGACGTCACATCGACTTTAAAAGCCTTCGTTAATCCATGTAGCTCCATGGTTAATCTAATCAAAAAAAGCTGTATTGGTTGCAACAATGCGAAAAAAGATTATAGAGACTGTGCAGACATGATCTTTTTACAGCCGATTTGGCTTTTCCTCCGCCTAGAAGCTCGAAACAGACCATATTTTCGATTGTATGACTATTCAGAACCTTAATAAACAAATTGCGATGTCTTCTAATGTTTATATCAAACGCTATTCCACCACACAGTTACAGTAACATCTATCTCTACGCCAGGCACATGAAATGTCAGAAAATTTCAACACGTTCGTATTATTTGCGAGCGCAATGTGTGCGCGCTGCGCGATCAACTCCTCAGCACTAATTGAAATGTGTTCGTAAAAGCCACTTTCACGCATATTTCCACAAGCACCGCGCGCTGTGGTACAATAAATGATGTACGATGTGTTATGTGTCATTATTAATGTGGTCTTCAAGCAAGTGTGAGAGTATGAATATATTACTGTCATGGTGTATGGACTCAATGCGGCGAAGATGGACGTGGGGAAAATATACGGCACACTGAGAGCGAGGGGATGGGGTGACCGCACGAGCGCTGCATAGTCGATCATGCTGTGGAGTCGTTCTCTGCACTTTTCAAGCATTATCAAGATTTTTTTACACCGAACCACTTTAGGGAATATAAAATCAGTGGCGTCGATCCCTGGGGGGGGGGGGGCCCTCGGGTCTGGTTTTTACACCCTGAAAAATTCATAAAACGTAATGCAGGATTATGCTTTAAAAGCAGTGCAATGCACTACAAGTCTACAACACCATCAAACAAAAAATACTAATAAACATGCGTAATTTTCAAATTTTCGCTATAAGGTGTATATAATTGTAATTTTTCGCGGAGAGCGCACCGAAAATTTTGACTTTTTACAACTTTTGGCCCCCAATCCTAAATGTGGATTGACGCCCGTGTGAGAAATAATATAGGCTTATGGTGTGACACATAGACGTAATGTTATTTTATTAGTAGTATTAGTATTAGTATTAGTATATTATTATTATTATTATTATTATTATTATTATTATTATTATTATTATTATTATTATTATTATTATTATTATTATTATTATTATTATTATTATTATTATTATTATTATTATTATTATTATTATTATTATTATTATTATTATTATTATTACTATTATTAATAATTTCATTACGACACAGCGTTTCATATGGCCAGTTACGCAACATAATGTGGCAGTGAGTCTTCATGTCGATGTTATTGATTTTTGGTCGATGTATATAAATCAATAAAGATCGTAATTATAATTCATAGAACAATGCAATTAAAGGGCAATGACATAATTGGAAGAAGTAAAAAATGCCTTAAGAACCAAACGAGTTGAAACATATACCAATACTGGTATATTCAAGCTGGGAGTATTTCCCGTGAATTCATGTACTTAGGAGAAAAGGTGTTGATTCACCCGTATTAAATGTTAATGACATGATTGGGAACACCTGAAAATGCCTCAAGAACCAAATGAGTTGAAAGATATACCAACTATACACTAGCTGGATTGTGACTCCCAGCTGGAAGGATTTGTGTTGAATTCGTTAACTTTAAGAGAATCATGCATGAGTATATCAATATTTTATTTCTCTCCAGGCCCGAGATAAATAAATCCAACAGAAGGCTACATAACAAATTTGCCTGCCATTAGAGATATTGACAGTAATTATTTTAGAATGAGTAAACGTTTGACCACACGATTTTCACTGCAGAATCTTTGCATAGTTTAGTACTTGATTCTAGTTTCAGCCCAAGTTGATGGCCACCCCTGGCCCAATCATGCTATTTACCTTTAAATAATCTCTGGCCTTTAGGCCCTATACAAATTGAAAGCTACATAAGGAATTTCACTGTCAAAACATTTTCTGATAATGATTGTACAACAAAGAGGAAATGTATGACTACATGATTTTGGGAGCATTGTGGCCTAAATTGAGGTCTACTTCCAATCTTACTATTTCCCTACAATATTGTTTAGAGACTTTCATCGAGTATTTAGATGTCGTTTTAAAGTGTTAAACAATTAACAACGATTATTGTCTGGTATTACCAGCTTTGCTACGGTGTATTCTCAATGTGATGTTATTATTCTATCCGTTGATGTGCATTTTATGAGACGGAAATCCCATGTGATATCCTAAATTGCCACAACTTTTCGCATCTGCATATCTGCCGTTTAAAATCACCGGTCCAGCAAAGCGTGCGTGCATGTGTAAGCTGGGAGACAGTTATTCCAAACATGTGACAATCACATTGCCCACGTGCGCGTCGATAACAGCCAGGCACCGCAAATACGTAGCTGTCAACGGGAGATAAATTCCTTCGAAACCACAAAATTTAATAGATATGTCATTTACAGCCCCACGTCGTAAACATTCACGGTAGCAGAGGTGAACGCACTTTCTTGACGGAGAAGAGGGTCGACAGGGTCACGAACTCTGTCATGTTGACGTTATGCTTTTCAAATTACAACTTTTGGGGGGAAAGGTAAAGAAATTTTACTTTTTATTTTCGATGCTTGTACGGCTGCAAGACTAACATGCTTACGTCCTGTTGCATTGTGACGTGTCACAGATGTGTTGTTCTGAATCAACAGAGCTTGTGGAGTCAATATTGTTGACGGGACTTTTTGACAACAATCATTCATGAGCGTAATAAGTTATGACGCGGGATCAAATTCTACACAAAACCACTCTGAGAAACATGTTTGAGCTTGTCTGACAATTATTGTTGTTATTGTAGAAGAAGCTGGGGGCAAAGGAGGAGGATGGGGGAAGAAGTAGAAGAAAAGGAGAAGAAAATGAGAAAAACTTAGTAGTAATAGTAGAAGTAGTACTAGTAGTAGAAGAAGAAGACGTTGTAGCAGGAGTAGTAGTAGTAGTAGTAGTAGTAGTAGTAGTAGTAGTAGTAGCAGCAGCAGCAGCAGCAGCAGTAGTAGTAGTTGTAGTAGTAGTAGTAGAGGAAGAAGAAAAGGAGAAAAAGAAGAAGTAGTAGTACTAGTAGTAGAAGAAAAGAAGAAGAAGAAGAAGAAGAAGAAGAAGAAGAAGAAGAAGAAGAAGAAGAAGAAGAAGAAGAAGAAGAAGGAGGAGGAGAAGAAGAAGAAGGAAAAGAAGAAGAAGAAAAAAAGAAAGAAGATTGTCACATTTTCACAAATATTGTCGAATAGGGAATGACCAACGGGTATACCTACTCATCTTTAATGATTATACGCAGCGCAGGTAAATCCAATTTTTATCGGTCAAGTAATTTGAAGTGTGTCATATTAATTAATGGCTGCATTCCTTCAGGCAGCTAAAATATCTTGAGTGTAGGGTATTTCTTGTATATCTGATTGGGCTGAACAGTCACTTGATATTTCTGGCTAGATCGAGTCGTCTCCGGGCCAGATTTGTTCAACCTACACCGAAAGTGAATGTTTTCATCACTATAGTACATATCACACCAGGAACACTGAACAAGGAATACATGACAAACTATTCAGTGTCCCAATCCTATTTACACGGGTTGGGGCACTAATTCGTGATTTCACGGATCTTAACCTGCCCGATATTCCAAGGATCGCGACGAGGCGGAAAATTTATCCCCGATTTCCGTGAAATTGAATAGGGATAATGCGGAATCAATGTCTTCAGAAAAGTACAGATGATGCTTGGGTTCACTCCGGGTCGCTTGACCACCACTCGTAGATTGAGTAGGCATGTCATATCCATCACACCTTGGTGAAATAGAGGAGGGGAGAGGAAAGGGAAGAGGAGGGGAGCGGGGTGGGGAAGGAAGGACAAAAGGAGGTAGGTTGGGGAGGGAAAAGGAGGGAGAGAAGGGGAAAGGAGAGAAGGAGGTGCGGAAAGGAGGGGTGGGGAAGGAGGGAGGGGAGGGGATCGGACGGATAGGAACTTTTGAGTATATCATATTATCATGAAACAAGAGTTCTCAGCTATCAGGTCTCATTTATTGTATGTTTTTTTGCCACGAGGAAGCTATATTGGGAGATTTTAGACTTTTTCTCCTTTCGACTAGAAGTGCAAAAACCCTACAGAACATACGTGGAATTTATATAGATGTGAGATTGGAAACTAGATGGTAATCAAAAAGAGCACTCCATAATTTTCATTTCATTTACATTTATTGGTTTCTGCAACTCTTTCATGAATCAACATTTACAAAGAAAATACATGTACATAATATAATGAAAGTATTTGTACATATTGATTTCGTGATACATGAAATTATACAGTTATGAATTATTGTAGTACACTGTATACTAAGAATTATCTTAAACAATAAGGAGTATAAATAATGAGCAATATACATTGTATTTTCTATTATAGAAATTTTAAAGCGGTTGCAGGGGTTGACACAAAAAGCAAAGCTTTGAAAACATGACAACCCTGTAAAAATTATATGATTCTTGTACATTCTTATCACAATAGTACAAAGGTGCAAGTGCGTGGGGGGGGGGGGCTGGGGAGCCGGGACGGTTGGGGTGAATTGCCGTTAAAATGTATTTAAAGTTTTAATATCAGGTAAGACTGGGATTATAAATGTAGTCGATAATTAGTAAGCATGTGATGTAAAGGAAATGTGTTCAAGTCGATATTGATTTAATAGCGTTTTTTAGTTCGTTAAAAGAAGTCAGAAATTTGTTGTATAAGGAAATCCGGTAATGTGTTCCAATTGTCAGGTCCGTGGTGTCGAGGGTTGTGTGCTAAAAATAACCTGGGATTATCTAAGTGAATATTGTTGCATGTACGGGGAATATGAATGTAGCTGCCTATTGTATAAAAAAGAAATTAGTGAATACGGGGGAAGCATTTCAAAGTGATATTTGAACATGACACTAGGCTATTTGTAGAGTATTTATACTCATATAACCCTTAAAAGGCAGATGATCTCTTTTGCATCCTAAAAATTAAATTGTGTAAATACAATGGCATTTAGACGAAAATCCATCTGGGAACACTTTAAAGCCAAAATATAACACCTGAAACTCAGTTTACGTGAATTATAGTGACGGCGTTGGACTCTGATTTGAATTTTTCTTCGCGAGAAGAAATTTCCAGGACTACAAGAACGTACAGAAACAGGCTATTATTTTTCTTTTTCGCATTTTCAAATTCTAGGAAATAACTGACGCCCCAAATTTGCACAGACATACTCTTCATCAAAATAGCCAAGGCATGGTTATTTTCTCTTTCCTGTCTGTGGAGCTGCCAAAAAAGATGCCACTGTGCTTAAAGGTTAGTGACATGCATTGGGAACCTGAAAATGCTCAAGAACCAAAAATGAGTTGAATATATACCAAGTCTGTTCACTAGCAATGTGTATCTCCCACCTGGGAAGAGATTTGTCGTAATTTGTTTACTTAAGGAGAATCAAGCATAAATCATAGGAGTATCTTATTCTTTGCCGGGTAATAGATTAAAAATAAGCCCCATAGAGAGCCACACAGCAGGTTCGCATGCTACTAGTGAATAATTGAATTGTTGTTTAGAATGATGGTGAACGTGACTACAAGATTTTCACAGGAGAATCCTTGCATAGTTTACTTGATTCTAGAGTAGTATCAGCCCAAGTTGAGGACTACCCCCGAATCATGTCATTCACCTTTAAACAATTTCAAACGACTAAATAGAGGATCTGTGTGAGAGAGATACGGCGAGTTAGTACAAATTCTAACTGCTTTCTTTTGTAATAAAGAATGTGATCAAGTCTAGTCTTGGAACAATTCCCCCGAAACAATGTTACAGTAATTATATAAGGTAAAATTAGTGCGTTGTAAATCATACGAAGGGAATGTTCTGGCAAGAAATGTTTTAACTTATACAATATTCCAATGATCTTGGACTTCACTCTTCCCCCCCCCCCCCGAGTCGGATTTTCCTACCCCTATTCGTGCCTTTATGATCCCTTTCCTACACTCTTAAAAATCCCGGGTCAGACTGACTCGGGAAAAGAAATCCGTTGGGGGCACACTCGGAAAAGGGTCAGGTTTAACCACATTCCGGGTGAGGTTTGACCAAAATCCAAGTCAGGTTGACTCATATTTTGGTCAACATTGACCCGCAATTTGGTTGAAACTGACCCTTTTCCGAGTGTGCCCCAACGGATTCCTTTTCCGAGTCAGTCTGACCCGGGATTTTTAAGAGTGTAGTAATTCTGACTCGGTCCCGGGTCACTTGTTTTACTGGTGCTCGCATGACATGTCCGTTCAGTGTCAGCAACTCAGACTGGGGAAAATGATCGGAAAATGACTCGTAATGTTCGACTCGGAAATTATGACTCCGAATTTTAAGGCGTTTCACTCCGAAAGGGTCAACACCCAGCTGTCGCTATTTCCAAGTTAAATTTGACACCCACTGAATCGATGTAACCCCGCATAAAACAAGCTATCAAAACGGGTAAACTCTCGTACTATCTCCTTTCTCCCCTTTTTTGTTGAAAATTTCATATCACGCCCAGACTACCCTTTTCACCTCGATCACAATCGAAATGACTCTGTGCATTCTGTTTGGAAACTAATACATGATAAAGATACTGTTCACCTCTCATGTTATTGTTATCTGTTACCGTTTCATTTATCTTATCCGACTGGCATTTTAAAGGGAAAATTAACCTGGGTGAATTGTTGCTTTACATAGGCGTGAAATTTGTGGTGTCATTTTTCAAATTAGAACTGTCACAAAACAAAAAATACTTAATTTGTGTTTTCTCCAAGAAAATATTTATGAGTGTGACACTGACATCCTAATCCAAATTTCTATAGTTCGAACAATCATAAATAATTCACTTATTTCTATTTAGTGATGTGTATGAGTGACTAAATAATACGGAATTTTGTCGGCAACTGCCATTTTGTGACGGTAAATTATCAAATCAGGGGACCTCGGTTTGTTGCAAAAGCCACAGGTACTGTTTCCTGTAAATTGTAAAACGTATGGTATTCGTCGATTAATTTAGGGATTTTTGTAACGAAAACAGTTTTAAGTCAGACACGTACCCCAGTTAGAAATGAACTTGTTACTCCCCCGTAAATTATGAATGACAAAATCCTGCGTTTGAATCGAATGCAGAATTCCCAAAAGGGTACGTTAGAAACCACAATTTACAATTGCGTGCTAAAATATTTGCCCTACGTCAGTCACGTGTCCTTTGATTCAATTCATTGATTTTGACTAAACAAGAATCGCGCTGTTGATTTGGTGACTGATGTGTGTGTGACGCAAAGTTCAATCTGAGGTCACAACTGTCCGTGCATTGAACATGTTGAATTGCATCATGTCATTATCCTGACTGTAGCTGTAGGCCTAAACTGACGGAAAGACAATACATAACTTTCATTCGTTCGATCCATTCTGTCTTTGTTTAACCTTTTCTTTAAATGTATAAGTTTCCCTTAACATTAATGTGGATTCATTGAATTCGTAGAATTCAGAACGTTTTGATGTATAAATCTAATATCGAAAGTTTGAGCAAAGTTGGATAGGTCATACAAGAGATATAATTTCTCAAAAAATGCATATTTGTATGTCACCCCATGGACACTACCGTCGCCCCATGCAGATGTCAAATCTGCTTAAAGGGGAAGTCCACTATGACGTCAATTTGATTTTGATAAAAGTAGACAAATGAGAGAAATCTATTGATGAAGGTGGCGAAAATCTATCAAAGATTATGAATTTTTAAAGTTTATTTTTGACATCACATGCAAGCA
>JZLH01S0235551.1:72423-88626 GCA_001188425.1 Eucidaris tribuloides | reverse complement strand
GCTCCCCCATTTGTCATGTAAAATATAAATTCCATAAAGTGCCATTTTCTCAGAAAATTGAAAATGGTTTTGTGTATTTAATATATAATCAGAAAGAGTATTTCATACAAGCTTTTATGAAAAAACCCCGCATTCAATTATCATGAACCATTACAAAATAATGGAGGAGCTGCTCGCATAATGTGACGTCACGAAATTAAAACTTTGAGACTTCATAACTCTGTTATTCGTTGGTGGATTTTCGCCAAACTTTCATTAATATGTTTCTCTCAATGTTCTGCTGTTATTAAAACCAATTTGACGTCAGGGTGAACTTCCCCTTTTACCAAATTTGTTCAAATTCTCATGTTGGATTTTGGACCTACAACCATTATTTGTAAGGGAACCCAAGTTATTTCTTCTGCATTCCAGATCCACGCCCTGTCAAGTATATTCTGACTTCGCCCTCGAAATGACAAGTTTCATCGTGTCACGAAATACTCCCTAAAATAGTCGACAAAAGCTTTGGTTGAGTAAACACCCACACACAAACAACGACTCATGAAAACTTACGGAGAGGCCTATGTCACGGTCTGATACTCAACAACAGAACGCGATGAAAAGTACAAACAACCTCGGTTGTAAGAAAGGAAAAAAAATACAGCGATAAATGGCTTCCAAAGAAGGCCTATACCGCAACCTATTCAACGCATGTTTTGCTCCAAAGAAAAGGGAGTTATGACTTGTTTATAACCCCGTAACTGGTGACCCACTAGTTTTCCCAGGATTGCGTTTATACGTCAAATTCAATAGATAATTTCAATACTTGTACTTGCTTATGTAATTTCGCTTTGAATCATTTGACTGCTTATTCATAGCATATAATGACTAATTTTACTACCGTACAAACATGCATGGTTTTCATTCAAAACGTTGCAACGGTGAAATATTGATGTCATTTGTTGTGAATAAAATCCAAATGCTGAATTGAAAAAATAAAAAGAAATTAATGACAGAATAGATTTTTAAAAATAATATAAAGCTAAGTAACTGATGGATTGAAAGAAATACAGAATTATGACTAAATAAATAGGCCTATACAAATAAATAGGTACGGATATGTGAATAAGTAAATTCACAAATACATAAATAAAAAAAATGAATTGATAAATGAAATACTTTAATAGTTAAATGGGGTGAATAAATGAAAGAATAAATAGATAAATAAATAATCAAGTAAATGTTCAAAGTTATTTCTTTGAATATAGCTGACACATATTCATGCCTCCTTTATGGCGCCGCCAAACTTCACATTATAACAAGACTTTTTTTTGGTTAATAAGGACTACTGAAATCCATATTTTCTTCCAGAGTCGAGAAAATGTATACTTGTAGTCTTTATACAAAGGTAAACAGATTAGTCATTAGTCATTACATCACCATACACTTCCATTGTTATGTTTTGGATTGTCAATTATTAACTCACTGGAAGCACTGTTTGATGTTGCTCCCATTCTGAAATTGTTAATTTTATTGTTTGAAACCGTGATAACACCATTATGCCTCACCGAACTAAAACAATGGAGATGGTTTGATCTTGATCGAGACTTTAAGCGTTCGCCTTGACACAAGACTAGTCCGTCCTTGACTGATTCGGAGTCAATCAGGCCAGACGGCGATCGATCGATAGCATCCGATCAGATCTTGACAACGAATCCTCTTCCTTTAATGCGATCGTTGTGTGCAGGTAGCGTGTCATCGTATATGATCACGGTATTGGTCTAGTCTACAAGAACAGACCCACATTTTGTTCTACCAGTATCACATTTAAAGGCAAGGTTCACCCTAAAATCAAGTTGGTTTTAATAAAAGCAAAACAATGAGAGAAACATATTAATGAAAGTTTGGCGCCCGGGTTTGGCGAAATTCCACCAAAGAATAACAGAGTTGTGGAATTTTTAACTTTTAAATTTGTGACGTCACATGCGAGCAGCTCCCCATAATGTCATGTGATATAAATTCCGTAAAAGTGCCGTTTTCTTAGAAATTTGATAATGATTTTACCTGTGCATTCAATATATTATCAGAAACATCATTTCATACGTGCTTCTATGAAGAAAAAAACGAATTAGTTATTATAAACCATTAAAAATGACAATTTATGGAATTTATATTGCATGACATATTGGAAGCTGCCCGCATGTGACGTCACAAATTTAAAACTTGGAAACCTCATACATGTAACTCTGTTATTCTTTGGTGGATTTTCGCCAAACTTTCATTAATATGTTTCTCTCATTGTCCTGCTTTTATTGAAACCAACTTGATATCAGGGTGAACCTTGCCTTTAAATCTGACACGTTAGAGGGCAATGACATGGTTGGGTGCCTCACGAACGACATGTATGTATGTATGTATGTATGTATGTTTTATTGAACTTCATCAAAATGAACATATTTGACATTTTGTTCACATTAATATATATTATAAATCATATAGAGGCAACAAAAACAACAACTACGAACACAAAGATGGACGTTACTACAATACAAACAGATATGATAGTTACGTGTACATGCAAAGAAAATAGTTACGTGTACATGCAAAGAAAAATAGTTACGTGTACATGCAAAGAAAAATGATACGAATGTACAAGTGCAGTTGACAACTAGACATACAAAAATAATCTACCTGTATGTACAAGATTATGATTCAAAAATTACCACGGATATCAATTACAGATTTTAGGAAATGTGTAAATTCTTTGATAAGTTTTTCATTTTGTAGGGACATTATGTATTTAAATTTTTCAGCTTCAGTAAGATTGCTAAAGTTAACATTATTTTTTTATTTATTTATCTATAAACGGTATTCTAGTTTGGGTGACATGACTTGAAACACCAATAAACACACAGGTTAGAATGTAGGCCTATATATATCCAGGTTGAAAGAAGAAACAAGCATTATTGAAGCATATTGAATCACTGCCCATTCCTGATTGAAATTGATCCCGCAGGAAAGCTACACAACAAATTTCACCGTCACAGCATTTTAGTATACTTGATCATAGGAGGATTGTTTCCTAAATTTAAGAGTATTACCAATTTTGCCATTTCCCTTAAAGACACAGACTAACATTGTGGAGATTCAAATTAAAAAAAAAAATGTCAAACTTTGCTATCTGGGCTACATAGTGCTGAGTGGACAAATAAACACCCAGGAATACCCTATAGTTTCGAAATTTATGCTGCCACTGGCAAGATATAAATGAATAAACAATTAGTACTCGGGTGGAGTACAAAATAGCTTAGATCTACACACAGTGAGTCTATGGGAGGAAATGGGCAGGTGAATCCGGTCAGTTTACGATATTTACTGTTTTAAAGCACCAAATAATCATTTTGAAATACAGGTACAATTTTCAGGGCTTAATGTAGCTCACATTTTTTATACTGTGGTCATTGTTAGCCTATGGCTTTAAACTGTAATAATGAAGATTGATCACGGATATTATATAACACTCTTGATGATTTCTGTAGTGCATTTTGATTGTAACGGAAAATATACATTAAATCAAATAGATTAACAAATTAATGAAATACAATCTTATATATGACATAACCTGTTGCGTGAATACAGCCAGACATGACATGCACGGAGCTTTCCCTCGCCTGCAGTTTTAGGTTGGTTGGTTTCCGCCATTGCAGGCTAATGCTCACATCGAAATCGCGTCACGGACCACTCAGAGTCTGGAAAACAGACTACACTCGTACCGATCGATCGAATTTCCCTATTGTTACAAAGAAGATCTGAAGTAGTGCATTGTGTTTGACAGTTGCAACTGGCGCGTATTGTTTTGACACTAAGAGGCTTTTATTCCATCTGAAGTGACAGTTGTGCGTGTGAATGGCATCTTTTTATCGCTGAAGCCATTCTGTGTATGTGGAGGATACGCTATCATCGTGATAGTGCAATCAGTCTTCGCTAATCGACCACCAGTCATTATCGATTGATCACCTGTTCCCAGTTTGCCTGACGAAGATGGATAAAACTATCTACTGTATTTCAAACATACACAAAATAAAAGTAATCTTGTGAATCGTCGTGAATTCGTCTTATTGGTAATTTACATATTCGTTGTACAGTGGTCTCCGAATAATGGGTTAACATTTAAAGGGGTACTCCTGATAAATGGGTAAAATTTAGCAATCATTTTTTATGTTTCTTACTGAAATTTACTCCACATATTAAGGGTACTCCTGTTAAATGGGTAAAAATATGGCTTGCAAATACCTACTGTATACCACTGTATTAAATGGGACCTGTACTAATACAAGATTACATTTATTTAGCTTTGCAATACCTTTGTTACGAAGTATTTCTTTATACATCAATCTAACTGTTTCACCAGTTGAAAATAAACGATTTAAAAAATCTAATTACTCAAATTTCTGTCACCAGTATCGTATTATATTGTTCGTTTTAGTGTAACATTCCATATAAAATGTTTAAAACGAAAGTGAAAAAATAAATACAAATCAACTCAAACATTAAATGAGTTGGTTAACCATAAAAAAATGAAATGAAATTGGGCCGCAGCTGTGCTTATTATTCACCTGGCTTGCCTTTGACCCCACCATCTTCTGTTCCTTCTCCTTAATGAAATTTAAATTATATTTTGCCAGGAACCAAAATCCGTATTAGTTATTGGTACACCTTGTCAAGCAATACTTCCCGTTTCATGAAGGTGTAACATTATTAACTCTGGATGGGTTGTTTCCAGTGCAGACTATCGGTCAACAATGAGACAGTGTATAATTATAACGGTACTCCCGAGCGGACAGAGCGCGCCCATAGCTGTCAATTAACTGTCCGACGGCCTCTTTAGTAAAATGGCGAGGGGCTTTGCAATGGCTTTAATCGGATTCACGGCGTCCATACTCGTTATTCCAGTATCCTTTTCAACAATAGGAAACAAAGGAATAATGCTTTCATTGAAAAGGACACCAGCACCGTCCTACAGTTGACGGCTCAAAGGTGGCGCGGACGTTCGTCAACGATTTTTCCCGGGTTCTGAGACTACTACCCTGGAGGACAACTTCCCCGGGGACGGGCACCTCACAAAACAACATGAGGACAAGTCCCCCAGGGACAACTCCCTCGGAAGACAATTAATCCTCAGAAGACACCTCCTCGGAGGACAACTCCGCGGAGGACAAGTCCCCCGAGGACAACTCCCGGTGGACAACTCGCACGAGGACAAGTCCCCCGGAAGAGTTTAACAACATTGGGAGTTGTTCTCCGGTGGAGTTGTCATCGGGGGAGTTGTCCTCCGGGTAGAGTTGTCCTCTGGGGGAGTTGTCCTCGGGGAGTTGTCCTCGGGGGAGTTGTCCTCGGGGAGTTGTCCTCTGGGTAGAGTTGTCCTCTGGGGGAGTTGTCCTCGGGGAGTTGTCCTCCGGGTAGAGTTGTCCTCTGGGGGAGTTGTCCTCGGGGGAGTTGTCCTCGGGGAGTTGTCCTCGGGGAGTTGTCCTCGGGGAGTTGTCCTCCGGGTAGAGTTGTCCTCTGGGGAGTTGTCCTTGGGAGGATTATCTTCCGGGGAGTTGTCCTGATATGATTTTCCCGCTCTATAATATCACAACGAAGGATTGAATTGTCAACCCATCAGAATCAATCGGAGAGGTCTGTGTATAATATCTCTTTGAAATAACCGACGTGGAACGGATTCGAGAAGGGGAGGGGAGAGCGGTGAGGGATCGGTCTTGATTAGCGACAGCGGACCAATGCAGGAAAAATCAAGGGGTAATCAGGTTATTGGTTGGTAAAATTGTGGTTCCATGACGGAATGGGGTATAGTTGGTAGGTCTGGATGATTTCTTTACGTGAGAAAAGAAAATGCCTGCATTTTGCGCCCCCCTCCCCAAATCCGCCAGTGCGAGAGCCCGTCTTACAGTATAGGCCTATAGGTCTGGTGCCAATTTCAAGTTTCTCATGCATATCCGAAAATGTGGGAGGTGTGACAATTATTGGGGGATTTTGAAGATTGCCCAATAATAGCCAAGGATCTTGGGGAGGGGGTCGAGGGACCCAAAACATGTCTTTGGTGCAAACAAAAGTGAAAGGAAAGAAAGAAGGCTCATCAGGTCACAAAGGCTGCATTTCATAGTTTCTCTTGGGGCCATGCAAAGGATTTGGGCCCCAGGAACCCCCTTCATAGACGTCACTTCGGCAATCGAAGTCGCCAATATCTATTATGTGCTATCGTGTCAATGCCGTCACCCAGCACAGCCAGCTGGTTGTGCCGCTGACTGGGGTCTCTATTTCTTCTGGGACATTAAAATGAAAGATCAGGTATTTTGAATTATCATTATTTTGATAATGCAAAGCCGAACAATAAACCTCCTTGGATGTATAATGAGAGACTTAAAAAAAAAAAATCAGTAATTTCAAAGTCGTTTGTCAAGTCACTCGGATTTCAGTGTTTATAATCAGCCAAGACAATGACAATTTTTTGTGGTTGAAATCCACGAGAAAACATCACACGTCATTTTTACTCCATGACCATGGACAAGTATATAAGGTTAAAAGTCATTCACCTGAGATAAGTCTTACACAATAGCCCATTATCGTGAGTAGTCATAGACATTTTTATACATCAAGAATGAAGAAAAGGTATTACAGACAATACTGTATAACCGTCGCATTAATTTTCATGCATTGGTCATATTATTTATTTATTATTTATTCACTGATGTACTTTCATATGTACAATTCTGAGGTCTGGTCGTCTATAGTGCTATTGACATTGTATAAGCCGAAAGGTCAACGAACTAATGAGAAGTGCATCCTGCTTTACAGAGCGTTCTAATTAACAAAATATGTAACGAAGTCGACGCAACCAAAGCGCTTGTAATAACAATGACTGATCGCTTTCGGTCATGTTCGCAATTTCAAGATTTTCTGTTTCCGAGTGGGTAGATGGGTATTCCCCCATCGAGAGGAGTGTTTTCGAATGCTGTGAATGGTCGTGATTTTCCGCTCAGTACCACGGCAATCATGTGAAAACGTTGTTTAAATATTTTAAACAACTGCTTACCGTTGTTTAAGCCTGTCACTCTAACAACATTGTTCAATTTCTTTTTAAACAACCATTAATGTGAAATCCGTCTTTTGAACAATATTGGTTAAGATTTGAACAACGCTGTTCAAATCTTAACCAATATTGTTTAAAAGACGGATTCCACAACCATGGTTGTTGAAAAAATTAAACAATGTTGTTAGAGTGACAAGCTTAAAGGCAACGTATAACAATATTTCCATTTTTTAAAAAATGTGAGCTATATGAATCCCCATGCTACTAGTGTCTCTGATTAGGTCTAAAAATGAAGCCCTGAAAAAATTAGCAGTTCAAATGATCATTAAGTGCCTTAAAGTAAAAATCATTGACAGACCATTCCAGTTTCCCCCACAGACTGCTGTGTTGTAGAATTTTCATCGGCCGAGAATAATTCATATGCCAATTTTTATGTGTACATATTTTACAAGTGACAGCATAACTGTCTGAACTTGTGTGTTCTAGGGTGTTTATTTGTCCATTTAAACACTGTCAGGTATGTCATATAGCAAAGTTTGACCCTTTTTTAATGGTTTTCCATAATGTTTAAACAACGGTAAACAGTTAATTGTTTAAAACATTTTAAACAACCTTTTTACTGTGTACTGCATGCCTTTCAAGGCCGGGTGTCTCTTTTGCACGCCTCAAATTTACATTGTGTGCAAACACACTGGTACATACATTTAGAAGAAAATGCTATTTAAGGACCTTTAGCAAAGTGTAAAAGCTATAAACGCACATTTAGAGGAATTACGGTAAATGTTTGACTTCAATTTGTTTGTCAGTCTAGCCAGTGACAAAAATGCTGCCAGTAGTACTAGTCTATTTTTAGACAGTGCATGCAGGTCTCTTTTTACCTCGATGGACAGTGCCACTGTAAGCTACATACAACAGTTTGAATTAACACGTATACGACCTTGCATTCCTTTTGCGTCTGACACACGCCAGCACAAACGCTGTAATATGTCTGAAGTGAGATTTGGAACTGTGTGCCTAGAACTGACACTGAACAACTATTGTTTTTGTGCTCATTTTTCAAAATCTATGTAATTTCTGATCTTCAAAATTCATAGCCAAGTCCTTTAAGGCTTTATAAATTGCCTAATGGTATGAATAATGTTTTGCAGTGTTATAGGAGGGTTGCACATGAAATTCCCTGTCTTTGACAGTATCATTGCTACAGACATATAGACTTTGCATGTGATATTGTGAATATGTTACTGAAGGAGTTAACATGCTTTTCAAAGATCCTTGTCGATTAGTATGGTGGAGGTTTTGCCCGGTTTGTATGAACTGAAATTTTTCAACTATTAGACAAGAGTTAAGCTTTTTTGGGTGGGTATCAATGCTTTGTATTTGTTAAGAAATAAATCCTGTTATTCTTACATTGTTAATATATTATTATATGAATCAATTATTTTAATTACTTTTTTAAAGATGAAGAGTGCAGACTAAGACAACTTTCACATTGTATTTTTTCAGTTTCTAGTAAATTCAATTTGTTATTTTATGTCTTAATTAGCCAATGCCGGAACGAAACAAAAAAAGCATTTTACAATATCTAAATTTAGTATTAAACATGTTAAATGAGGAGCTTCGTGTATAGGCTACTCCCGTATTGCAACCGAGTAGAAAAAACTCGTCACAATACAGCCTTCTTTAGTTATCAGTAACAAGGAGTGGCCCAGTGGGTTAAAAAAAAAATTGGGTTGTTTACAATGTTTCTGGTTATGTAATAAACCGGTTTTGTTCAATGAGTCGTTTTAAATAAGAAAGGGTTTACAAGGTTATAGCAAAGATCTATGAACGATATTGGTTGTATTTGAGTTGTTAGTGAAAACGGATTGCTATGACGTGAAGAGATTTAAATTAAGAAGATGAAGAAGAGTGATTATCCTCCCCAACATATGAAACGCATTCCATCTACTTATTTCGACCAGGTAAACTGTTGCTCCACAATCTACAAAACAATTCTGTACAAAGGTGAACATTTAAAAAAAAGTATTAATTTTGCTGCTTTGTAGCTTGGAAAAGTTCTCACAAATAAAAATTCCGCACTATTTCGTTAAATGCATTAATAACATGACTGGGCGTAGTCATGAACATAGGGAAAAACTATTCTACTTTAGAATCCGCCAAGTAAAGTATACATGGATTGAGTTCTGCTGTGAAAATTTTGGGGTCAAAAGTTGACTCGTTTTAAAAGAATTACTGCCGATATGCCTATGACAGGGAAACTTGTTGTGTAACTCTCTACGGGATTAATTCCTCTCGGGGCACGAGAATAATTCAGTACTGGTATCTCCATACTTGATTCTCCTAGAGTGAACAAATTCAAGACAACTCCTTCCAGTCAACAGTTACACTCCAGCTGGTGTATACCCATTGCATGTGTTTCAACCAGATGCATTTTTTTTCTCCCAATCATGTCAATGATGTAAGAATCTTTTTAATTACTGCATGACACAAATGAGCGTTGTCAACTTTTCAAGCTTGAGTGATCACGGTCTATAGTTTATTAAATTTTGTCAATCAAATTATAACACTAGTTTGTGAAGTTGTGCAGACAACTTGGTCAGTATTCGTGTTGCACCCTTTCAATTCTCCAGACAACGACATTGAATTTGTTGGCGACTCGGGCGGGCGGAGCGGACGGCTTTAGATGAAGAGGATCACAGTATTGTTCAAATCACTTGACTGATAACAATGTAAATGCAAAAAAAGATGCCTGTGATTCCATTTCAAACTCTTCTTCGCAAACTAATTCTGGTGCCCCAGCCCCGTGCTCCAATTTTTGTGTTCTGTGCTCACTTACTTGTAACCCATTGACAACATTTTAAGCGCCGTCCCTTTGGATTAGTGTGGCTGCCAGAAGCCATTCATTAAAGGCAATCTCATTTGCACCCCTTTCGCAGCACAGCAAAACATCACCCATGCCCCTAGGGTATATCATGACGGACTCAATATGCACGTGAGCCAGAGTATAGTTTTTGACCACTTTGTTATTGAATGACGTAATTTCTTGTTTACGATCTAGATCCATTCTCACGACCTGACCTGGAGAACTGATTACGTAATCTTACCCACCATTACATCAATGGGATTACTAACTTTGTTCCTCCACGGTTCCTCCTTTTATATTCAGCACAAAGGGCTCTTTGCGATAGCGAAGTTCATTAAACTTTGTGATACAGTCACGTATCATGAGAGTTCAGTGTATTTTCATCGTTATCACTTTTATGTTCATATTGAATGTTCAAAGAATTTTATGTCTACCAATACTACTACCATCGCTACTATACTATTACTACTACTACTACTACTACTACTACTACTACTACTACTACTACTACTACTACTACTACTACTACTACTACTAATTCTACTACTACTTCTACCTCTTCTTCTTCTTCTTCTTCTTCTTCTTCTTCTTCTTCTTCTTCTTCTTCTTCTTCTTCTTCTTCCTCTTCTTCTTCCTCTTCTCCACTTTTTCCTCCTCCTTCTTTGTTTCCTCATTTACAGTGACATTTTTTTTCTCGTAAAGTAATACACAAAAGTCGTCGCGTTAATGAAGTGACCATCGCGTTTAAATGGTCCCTTCGGCCATTCAAGACGTTCATTATTGACAATCAGTCGACCACGCGCCTCAACGAAGGCGACCCGTTGTTGTGTTCTTCAAAGCAAAACAGAGCGTTGAAAATCACACCGTGTTTACAACGTCTGAAAGTGACCTTATTCATTAACTTACTTGAAGGCTTTCTTAGTTCACGATCTGGTTAACTCATTCACGCTGGATATGTGGAAGAAGTATGACTGATGTTGTACGAAAACGAATTGGTCAACCTTTGTTTGTCCTTTTTGTTTGACAAACCATTTTGTTCTTCCCTGGCTTATGTAATCTAGGGTTTATTTTAGCGTACTTGAACGACATGCGGGCCACACCCTCGGTTATAAAAGTTTGGATAACTGATGTAGGCCTACATGTATCTTGCGACGCCAATTAGCCATTAATGACCGTGAACCCGTCATGCCAATGGCAACATCGTGTAGTATACGAAAGAAAAACAAAAGGCCGTTTGGGGATACTTTACAGTTTACATGCTTCACCTGTTCCCTGATGAGAAACTGAGTTAAAAAATCGTTTTATATTAAACGCATTAATTTTCAATTAGCAACACCTAAAAACAAGCACTTGACAAAAACGTGTTTCACATGATTAGAATAATTTATAATGGTTTATGTTGCAGTTAATTGTATTATGTTTACAAAAGTACCGTCTTATTCTTCTTCTTGTTATTATTGATATTATTCTCGTTTTATTTATTATTTCATAAAGTAAATAATAAAAACAGTAGCAGCAACATCAAAAATAACAATATGACAATAATGGCAATAATAATGACAATACTACTACTACTACTACTACTACTACTACTACTACTACTACTATACTACTACTACTACTACTACTACTACTACTACTACTACTACTACTACTACTACTACTACTACTACTACTACTACTACTAATAATAATAATAATAATAATGACAATAATCATCATTTTCATCATCATCATCTTCATCATCATGATCACCATCATCATCATAATCACCATCCTAATCATATCATTAATATTTAAAAGATGAATGTGTGACAAATAAATACAACATTACTTTTTCGGTATTTCAAGCCACTTAATTTTATTTCAAGAATAAATTCTCGAGTACAAAAGGCGACACTATGACAGCACAGACTATCAATGGTTGCACGACTGGCATGTTGCCCATTAATTCGTCATGCTTTTATGGGTCTCGTATTTCATTAATGAAGGTAACTGAAGCCACCTAATGTCGTAAAAACGGGAAATGTAACGGTTTTATGGAAGAAGCAATAATATTTATGTTCGCCCTTGATCAATATCGATGCCATTCAACTACATTTTCATCCTGTAGAAAAACAAACAAAAAAAATCCATCATGGAGACCATTCTATCCTGCCTATAAAGCACACGGAGACGGGTTTACTGGGCCAGACCCCGAAATGAGTAACTTTTGACAAGGAAGCAAGTTATATTTGACCAAAAATTGGGTCAAATTTGATTATTAACGGGGACAGTCTGGCCCACTTCCGGGTCAGGTTTGACCTCATTCTGGGTCAAACCTGACCCATTTCATGCCATGATCTGGCCCCATCCGACACTTCTCTGAGTCAGCCTGACCCCGTGTGCTCTATAGTGACCAGGCGGACATAATTTTACATGAGACTTATGAACAACTTGCAGGTACACAGTCGAGGTATAGAGCATAATCCTGTCACTCTCAGTATAGGTTGGAGGATTTTTTTTTTTTTTATTTTTTTTTTGGGGGGGGGGGGTTAAAATCTGATTGATTTGATCTAAATCGGATTGTTTTTATCTAATATCACTTTGCTGTATATATTTCTTTAGTCAATAAAACATGAATATGTAAAACATGCATATCAACATAAAATGCACCAATCTGGACGCAATGACTTAATGATGATTTTTTTTCGCTTTCAAATATTTGACCTGACTATAATTAAATTACATAACTGCCTAATCTATTACATCATGTCCATTTTCACCATTTCATAACGGCAGTTTACGTCGCTCCGTTGCATGAATATTTATCAATATACATGTATAACTCTATCATTGATTTTTATCTATTATGTTAAGATGACGTTTATTTGTCATCCGTTAACCGTATCTTCTCATCTGTGATTTTGGAAATGATATTAACCTATATATTTCTACACTGTCGTTTCTACATGTAAAAATATTATTCCCAGTTGGGAATAAAGCCCACGCTTTATATATACCGACAATATAATTCTTCAGGGAGCAAATACATAATCGTTTTGCCGCTTGTTGCCTATCATGCCTATATACACTCACACTTGGCAGCTTGGATTTGTGTGCGACAAAGTGCATTTGTGCTTGTAATTATAGATATAAGTATTTTCAGTCATGGTTCGTTTCACGACAGTAATTTTTTTTTTGATCAGTTGTCATTAGGTGTGTTACAACATCATGCAGTATATCAGCTCTCGTTACAGTCGTTCTATAAAATGCCGCTGCGGTTCCCACGCACTATACGATAAACCCATTTATGTATTTTTAAATTACATATCGCGGGTCGTTCTGCATGGCTCAAATAATTTCGTTCAAACTGCACAGGAACAAAATATCTATTATACACAAAATTTATTATGCTCGATTTCATTCGCATAAGTAATGTTATTAATTCAGTTAGAAAAGTAATTAAATGACAGTGGCACATATCGGGAACAATTGAGAAGGCAAAATGAGTTTTACTGGAATGACACAATTAAGATGTAGAGAGGAATGATGATTATTTTGGACACTTTGTCGGGTCTCATCGAACATTTACGAACATGGTATAATAGGACAAGGTCCTCTTCGGCATGCACGCGCAGGGCCACAGGGAGGGCAGAGGGGCGGCCCTCTAAAATTGTCATAATTCAGACAATCTTGAGGTTTTTCGTCAGCGTTTTTTTTGTTTTTGTTTTTGTCTTTTACATTTTCGATCATAGTTTTTGCCCTCACTGCCATGGTGCCGCCCCCATAAACTCTGGGGGAGTAGTGTTTGTCAATGAAGAGGCTACCATAGAAGAAATTATTTTGATGGAACGAAAAACGCCGAGGGATGCAGGCTTATAATATCCAAAGGATTTGTATTCAAGTACAGGAAGACTGTCCTCAAACTGTTCTGTACATGTATGTACATTAGTCACATGTTAATGTTTCATGTGGTTCATTAAAGGTATTGGCTAACATTTACCACAGTTAAAAAAATCTGAGCCACATGATTCCCCACGCTACCAGTGTCTTTGATGAGGTCTAAAAAATGAAGCCCTGAAAAAATTGTATTTCAAAATGATTATTTAGTGCTTTAAAAAAGTGAAAATCGTAAGTTGACCAGATTCACTTGCACATTTCCTCCCATAGACTTACTGCGTGTACACCTAGGCTATTAAAACTCGCCCCGAGTTTTAATTGTTTATTCATGCATAACTTGCCATTGGCAGTGTAACTTTCCAAACTTTTGTATTCTAGGGTGTTTATTTGTCCGTTTGAACACTACTATGTAGCTCAGATCAAAGTTTGACAATTTTTTTAAATTGAAGCTCCAAATGTTAGCCTATCACTTTAATTCAAGTTGAGAGTATAGTTCTCATTCTCTTGCAAGAAATGAAGAAGCAAAATACAACATTATTTTGGGCAACATGCAGTCTATATGTAAACGAGTTATGTGTTTTCTTTTCGTTTTCTTTTCCTTTTTCGCGTAATCAACTCTCGCACTCCGTCAAGAGCTTATACCTGAATATAGTACCTGACAGCTTTATATTACGAGTATATATGGCGTCGCTCGTGAACAGCTTTAGGTTTCAAAAAGTGTCAATTATTTTGTTATTTATTCACTGACCTCCTCCTGATGGCAGTAATTCATACGTTATGCAAAACTGTTAAAGGTGTTTTGCTGGACAGGACCCGTCCAAATGCATATTGATTTCGCGCTACCAGTTATTGTTGAATATTCAAATATTGCCTCGTCTTCAATATCTGGTGACTGTGTTTTTGTTTTGTTTTGGTTTTTTCGTTTCGGTTTCGACATGCCGGTTAATGACCTTTCCTGATCTCTCACACTCAATTTACTTTAAACTATTCATTGTTTTTTTCGTTTTGTTTTTGTTTTATGGGGGTCAAGTTGTTTTTTGGCTCATCATCTTTTCAAGACAATAGCACAAATTTTGTGTACGTCGCGGAGTCTTCAAATGAAAATAAATAAGTTCATTTCAACGTCGGAAAATTATAATGGCAAATTATGATCATATCAACTTCAAAGCAATAATGTTTGACTGAAATATTTGCATTTTTTCCAATAACATGAATAAGACGTCGTCCATGTCAAAACATATAAAATATAAAACATTATATAAAGAGAAAATGAAGAAAATCAGAAATATAAAGTTTTGTTTCTTACTGTTCCTTACTGGCAGGCACTGAGAGCTAATCTGTTTTATATTTTCTTGTGATGTCATAGGCAGAAGAAAAGTCATGGAGATAGAGCGCTTGCAAATAAGTGCCGCTATGATACTTGAAACACTGAAAAAACGCTATACCTTGTATTTTGTGTATATTAATGCCGCGCCTGAAATGGTTGATTGGCTGATACATGTATATGTCGCTTCAATGTCTTTTTTCAAGTTGTGGCTTTGGGTAAAACGAAATTATTATGAATTTGGATTATTATAAACAAGCGCCTTCATGCAATTAATCTTTTCTCAGGTTGAAGCAGTAAATTTTGCTGTTTTTTTTTTTCTCCCAGCGAGTGTCGAGTTTTTCAGCAACAGCCACAAATCATGGTGTCACAGGCATGCCTTTTTCTGTTTTCATTTCTATGGGATAATATTTTGTAAGTCTTTTGCTTTGTATCATTTTAATGGTAATAAAAGCCCTCGAATAGATAAAGGGGCGTGCCTATTATAGGTCTGTATGACCTATCATGTCCTGTCTCATGGTACAATGCAAATATTTGAAGCGAGAGAAGAGGACGTTGATCAGGTGTTAATGGAATCGTTTAACAATATTCAAGTTTTAAAAAATCTCATGATCCTCCATGCTACGAGTATCTTTGATAATGTCTCAGAATGAAACACTGAAACAAGGTGCCGTTGAAAATAAGCATCAAGTGCTTTTGAAAAGTAAAATTCAATGAGTGATCATACCAGTTTTCTCCCATGTATAGACTGCTGTCTCATAAAATTGTTGTTTGCAGGACACACCGATATTTTGTCTGCATATATTTGTGATAGTGACGTGCAGCATAACTGTCTAAATTTTAATGTTCTGGTGTGTCCAATTTTGTTCATCCAAACACTATCAGCTTGACATTTTTAGGCTTTCACAATTGTCTTTAATGATTTTAAGCGACAACCATATGATGACAAGTCCAGCTTTTGTGTTGGCGAACCGAACGTAATTCTCCCAGTCAATATATTGACTTACACAAAATCCCATGTTTTAATATTTTAACTTACGACAAAAAAAAATACGCGGATCTATT
>JZLH01S0235551.1:50974-68092 GCA_001188425.1 Eucidaris tribuloides | reverse complement strand
GAACGACTACCAATAATACTATTACGACGACCACCCACTCTACTTTTTACCCCCATGCACCCTCCCCCCACCAACCTCATCATCACTTATCATAACCATCCCAACATCAAGCGTAATAATCTACACAAAATTTCGATTCAACTAATGATTTCGATTTGCTAATTTCGAGGACAATCACGCTGTAAATATCTACAGAATCGTGCTTCGAAATCTTTCTTGTCAAAAAAAACAAAAAGTCACATTTGCAGCGACTGGTAGTTTTGTGACATAAAATTGTACGAAACTGAAACGTTTCTTAGGCCTTCCCCGGATTTCTTTCAACAACAGCCCTGAAAGGCTACGAGCCCTCCGCTGACCCGCGTGTGACCTCACCAAACGCGAATCCCTGGCCGTGGGATGATTGCGAAATATATAATCAGTTGTTTCGCTTCGGAATTCGTATTCTATATATCGGTGCAGAAGGAGGAATGATTTGCAGGGAGGCGTACTACCTCACTTAAAATTATATAAGAACGAGTGAAACTCTCTTCTCTACAGCAATAACAGCCACCTACACGCTATTTTCAACCGCCTTTTTCAGAGCTATCTTGTCCTGCTGTGAATCATTGAAAAAATTCTTTCTCTCGTTGCAACACAAGGTAGTCTTGATTTTCATATTGTTGAATTAAAATGCACATTGCAGAAATGAACAAAATACATGTAAATAATGGAATCACGAGCTCCATAGAGTTATGATCTAAACAACTTATGTCTCTCCGGCCGCAACCCCCCCCCCCTGCCAAAAAAATCAAGGTAGGGAAATATATAATCTTTTGGAACAGACGGATCCAACTCAGCATGGTCGCAACACTTTTTCACTTACGAGTTACGTGTCCTCAGATTGCCCCTCCTTTTGGGCCTATTTTACGACCCTCGTGCCGTCACTGCTTCGATCACATTTTTTTTTCAAACCCAGTTTCGCCTCCGCTACAAAGTGGTGGTGGAGGATGTTTTGGGTCGAATCGTTCGTTCGCGATATGTTCGTGCGTAACATTGTTTATTGCAATGTCTGAATTCGTGGATTTCCATTAAATTTGGTTAAAGGTAAATGACATGATTGGGGGTAGTCCTCAACTTGGGCTGAAACTGCTCTAGAATCAAGTAAACTATGCAAGGATTCTGCTGTGAAAATCTTGTAGTCAAACGTTGACTCATTCTAAAATAAACAATGTCAATATCACTAGTACCACGGAAACCTGCTGTGTGGCTCTCTATATGGAGCTTATTTTCATCGTCCCCGGTAAAAATTAAAATACTCCTATGTTTATGCTTGATTCTCCTTAAGTAAACAAATTACAGACAAATCCTCCCAGGTGGGTGATCCATCCTGCTAGTGTATAGTTGGTATATATTTCAAGTCATTTGGTTCTTGAGGCATTTTCAAGTGTTATCAATCATGTCACTAACCTTTAAAGTACCTTTACATATAAATTTCTTCAACAAAACATCAACGGTTACACGTCACTTTGTAAAAATTTACGGGCAACTGGTGGTAGCTATTATATCTTTGAGAAAGAAAGTGTGAATATTAGTGTAATTTGACTACAATATTATGCATCACAATAAAAAGGTCAAAGGGTCAGAGGTCATATAACTGGTTGCACTTTGCCGGGAGGCAAATTGAACCCTCAACACAACGACATCTCAACCAAATTGAAAGGTGAGTTTTCTCGAATTTAGGATGAAGTAGGCCTATATATATTGACAGATAAATTGATGTAAATGTTGGGTTCAAAGGTCAGACGTCACATACACTAATTATGTGCAGTCTAAAGACCGAGAATATATTGGGTGCGTTCATTCGGAAATATAAAACAAGATAGGATGATAATTTTTTTTTATAGAACAACAGCAATGCCTGCAATACCGTACAAAAGAAGGAAGGAAAAAATAATGGAACACAACGAAATATGTATACTGGTCGCTGAATATGGAAAGGGGGGGGGGGGTAGGGGTGGAATATAATCATGACCTGTCGAATCGTTCTCGTTTATGTTCATTTTCTGTGGTACTGCTGATTTTGCATACATGTGCATCGACACTGTCAGCGAGCTGCTGTACTGAACGGCCGTGACTGTGTACAGACAATGGCAGAGAATTTCGGTAGGCCCATTCTGTTCATCAACGGACTCTGACGTTTTGCCAAGCCGCTCATTCGAGGTGAAAATATTTATAGCTCTTGGTTTATGTCGCTGTTATTGTTTATGATTTATAGCCTCTTGTTATTGTCGTGTTTATTGTTTATGTTTTTCACATTACATTGGTTCACACATCAACACAAGCTATACAGCCTGTTTATTTAATAATACTTTCGTGAAAGATTTAGTTCTCTTGAAGTATTTGTGCTTACGTCATAAGCGCAGAGATATTGTGACCGTTAAAATCTTGGTCGATTAGAGGGCGATGTAATTTTTGCTAGTTCGTGCGAGCCAATTCCACACGTGGAAACGAACTGCCATTGTGCGGTTTCGCAGTTAAAATGACACTTTTTTGGAGAGCCAATGTTGTGAGTATTATTTCACAGTTATTTCCGTCTTTAATATGTAGCGCATTGTATGATGTGGAAAATGAGAGCAAATATTTTATGCAGTGGTGTTTAATTTGCAAGCCCAAAAGTTTGAGGCTGTGTGCACATGTTTATGTGCGTAGCGATGAAGTCCGTATGAATGTTTTTGTACACGTATAAACGCCGTAACGGATGATAAAAGTCTACGCACGTAATGATAGGAAGAGATTTATTTAGGTTGAGTCAAAAGGATTAAATAGTTTCAAGTCAATAGCTCAGTGGAAGTATCTAAACTGAGCAGCAAAGTAGCTGTTACTACAGATGAGGTCATGAAATAATTATTACAACCTATAAACCTCTCAGATAATTTGATGGTCATGAAAGTAGAGTCAGTTTGTGATTTACAGTGTATTGAGGGTGCGTGTACGTGACAGCGCCGTACGCTTTATGTGAATAGTCAGAAGTACATATAATTAACTAGCTTCCATACAAAGAGATAACTTGGTGTAGAAAAGAAGAATAATTCTAAGAGTTTGTTGGTGTGCCACACAAACTGCTGGTTTTGATACGAAACGAGGAAATTACAATACATGTGTTTATTGTCCAGTGCTATATACTGCTAGTTGACATGAACATGCAGAATATTGTTTCATTTATTAAAGTAAGAAGCTTTAAGTATTTTACATGATATTTATTGCAAGTATATGAATTTTAAGAAAAGTACGTAGACAAAGTGGAAAGTTAAACAAATACGACAAGTGCTATCAGTGTATGTGACAGTATGCATATTTATTGTGATATACATTTATTGTGATACGATTAGACGTGTTATTTGGATGATTTTATCTTTCCTTTAAATTGCAGGATTGAACAGTCGAGTTCAGTCACTCAATACGTTGTGGTGACGTCATGTCGCTATGATGACCAGTCTGCCAGTCTGGAACCGTCAACTTGTGTTCATAACAAGGCTTATTATTACAACTGTCTTGCTGTAGACCACGACTATCATGAACTGCATGACCCCTCAGAATTTTTAGGAACCCGGAATTTATTCGTCACTCAATTTCAGTTCAATAACAACAGCTACAGAGCCATCGGCAAGATGGAGTTTACCTTGACATTGACGCTTTGAAGTTGCGAGTTAGCAACGCGGAGGACTCTGTTGAGTCATACGAGGAGAAGCTGTTGCAAGTACTACGCGAGTCGTAGAGCGTAGATCGAGCATAGATTGCTGCTAAGAGAGCTGCTCCTCTAGCCAGAACAACAGGTTCTAAAGGAACAACAGTGAGTTGGAGATTCAGGACTGAAGTTGAAACAACAACATTTGATGAATCTCAAAATTGAAATGCTCAAATCGCTAAGTGCTGAAGCTGAGGAATAAGGTGTTGCTACGCTGGAGTTTGCAGAATAGTCAGCAGTTGCAGAAGTACGGACGAGACACTCCCATTATCCAACATAAAGATGTAGGGACCAGTGTTGAATTCGCACCCAAAAAAAAAACGCCACCACCGACAAGTCTAATCTCGAGCATTACAGAGATAATGAAAGACGACTCATGAACGATCAAAGGGTCCCTAGTCACATGATGCAGCTAACCAAAGGCTGAGCTGATTGACATTTGATGCGAGACCCACTCAAGTTCTGGAATTTTTGGATGGGCCTTGAATGTTCAACGTAGTTATGAAGTTGTGTATTAGTGATGCAGCTAAACTGACAAAGATTTACTTCACTATGTAGAGGTGTTATGCACGGAAGGTTATTTACAGGCCATTCTCAGCTATTGCCACCCTGCGAAGGCTATTGCTGAGATGTGCGAAGCTTCTGTTGAATAAACGTTTTAGGCAACAAACACAGGTTACGAGGCTTGGATACGTAAGGTAACGCATCATGGCCAGCGTCATCCACCTCATAATGGACCAGCAGCGCTGAGAAATATTGGCCGAACGAATTGCAAGTTTGCCTACGAAACCCTGGTCGCTATGGGACATGAGGATGGAAATTGAGCTTCAGAGTTTGTTGGCTTCCGACTAGTGTGAGCGATTACGAATCACCTACGCCTACAGATGGATAAGGAGACAGAGGGAGTAATTGAGGTCGGATGACCGGTACACCGATATGTTCAGATTTATTACCTTCGTCTAAGACGTTCACGAGAGAATGACCCAGTTTTTTGGACCAGCAACTGGAGGCAAGAAGGATCAGCAAGTGGAACGGCGAACCGCATTTCAGAGATCTAGGTAGAGTTTCTTACTCACCAATGCCATCAACATGACCAGAAAGCGGACAACTCGGTTAATGTTTAGGCAACACAGCAAGAAGTGACAACTCAGTTAGTGTTAGCCAAACAGCGGAAGTGGTCAACTCGAAAGTAATTCCTTGACAACACAACCAGAGCTGCACAACTCGATAAGTGTATTTTGCTAACGGAGATCAACCTGTTTGGATGTTCAACGATTTCAAGCAAATTGTCGCCGACTTGATAGACTACAGTTTGCCTAAGAAAGCCAGACTGTGTTTCAACTGCTGAATAAGGCATTGACTACGAGCGTGTAACCTCATCCGAACGTGTTCTGTGTTGCGATGTAAAATGAAGCGCACTACCAAATTCTTGCACATCAAACAGACGCCCCCGAACAGCGAGAGGAGACTCAAGTCCTATCAGAGTCCTGAACGTGATGAACAACCAGTTGCCTGGTACACTTACTCAACTCCCAGTTCGTGTCCACGCCCGAGAGCCACGTCACAGGGGCGGGGCAGTGAAGGTTGCTCACAATTTTACAGTGCGAGTGCTTGCCTCCTGATAACGATACCGCTCGTAGACACGTTGTGCGTTACTGGATTCCGGATCGAACGAATAACTACTGTTTTTGTACGGAAGAATTGCTCCAGCAGACTTTCGAGTTACTGGCGAAGGAACAGACTCTGTCTTTATTCTACGTCTGGAGCAAGCTGATTAGTAAAGTTGCATGTGTTCTGAAATCAGTCTGAATGTACAGGGAAGTACGACTGGTGAGTATGCGTTACCTCCAAGAGTGTTTCACCAAGCAAGCGATCAACGTTATAGTGATGCACATAAGAAGAGGACGTGTCCAGTGGTCTCACTTGAAGGACATTGAAATCCTTTGATTATTCTAAGCCTGAGAAGGTAGACCTGTTGATAGGTCAAATGTGTGTTCGACGCCGTTGGCTCCAATGCGAGTCGGCGAGGACAGGATGTTCCTTTTGCGATACGAACGAAGCTTGGGTGGACGTTGAATTGGACCGTTGGATACAAAGAACCATGTTAAGTGTCCCATATTGCAAACAGCCTGCGACATGTTTTGTGAAGGTGATATCTGTCTAGACGAGCAAGTTTCACAAGTTCTGGGAGATTTGAAGGAATGGTAGTATGTTGGAGAAGATAAGGGGATGTCTATTGCCGACAACTGGAAAGCAGTTCAGATCTCGGGAAGACACCTTCACTATGCCGACAAGGCGTCACTATTCAGTTAGCCATCCCGTTTAAAGACGCCCTCTCATTTCTCGAGAATGACGATATATGCGTCTGGAGCAACGTCTACAGGAGTCTAGGAAAGAAGCACTTAGAGAAGGATAGTACTTGCATACCAAGCTACAAGGACGGCCATCAAGCGATCTGTTGGAGAAAACTTATGCCGAGCAGAAAGTTGATGACGATGCACCACCAGAGGGAGCTACGTGGTATTATCCCGCACAACAGTTTTTTTCATCCCTTACAAGGAAAGGTCAAGAATTTGTGTTCGACTGTGCGCCAAATCTAGAAGGAACGTTTTGAATGGCATGTGTTGATGCAAGGCCACTGATTTAACTAACAGTTACTTGGAACAGTACTTCTGAGATTTCGACAGGCCCCGATTGCCTAGTACATTGGCTGACTGTTTCGAAGCTTATGTTTCATCAAGCTCAGAGTCCCTCCCACTGACCAGACATGTGCTCAGGTTCTTATTGGTGGCCATCGATGGAAATTCTACAGCGCGAAACCCAAAGACCTACAGAATGTGTTGTCCACCTTTTTGCGTCCGGGAACGTGGGAGCCCGAGTCTCTGTGTGCAGCTACGGCACTTCGTCGAACAGCAGCCGACATGACCAGCACGATGATGATAGGAAGTGAAGCCCGCAAAAGTTATTGATGAATAACTTTTATGTAGCGACTGTTTGTGTCAGTTGAGAATGAGAGTACCGGCAACGAAAACTTTGTATTCGACGTGTATGACTTTTGCTACGAGGGAGGTGGCCTTCAGGCTAACGAAATGGATCAGCAATATCCATCAGTACTTAGAGTCAATACCGGAAGAAGAGAGCGGCCAAAGATGTTAAAGCCGTCTGATCTCATCATGACGCACTACCAGTGCTGAGAGAGCTCTCGCGAATTTTGTTGATGTAGGCAGGATTGCTTTCTGTACATAGTTCACACTCCGAAGATTAAGCCGATTGCAGAAGTAGGAATATTTTAGTGTGTTGTCATCAGTATAATGTATCCGTTGATATGCTAGTTCCTTTCACACTGAGAGCTAAGATGTTCTACAACGAGCTCACTAGAAACAAGTTTTTAGGATCCGGATGAGAGATACCAGGGTCTTCCAGATGCAAAAATATGGACCGAGTGGTTTGCAAGAATCTACCCAGATGGCCTGACTTTCAGGTCAACAGGTGCATAAAACCACATGATTTAGGCCCAGTGGTATGACTGTCAGTTGCATATTTTTGCTTGATGCATCAGAGATGGCGTATGGTTGCAGCCTCTATCGTAGTGTGAAGGAATTGTCTATGTCAGACACATACCAGCTTGATTGTTGCCCAAGTCACATCTTTGCCTCCTCTAAAAACAGATGACGATTCACGACTCGAATTGACGCGCTGCAACCACGAATTTCTTGTTGAGGCTTGATGCCATGTTTGGGAGAGAATAGAGATCCGAATCAGTCGCTTCAATATTTTTGACGGATAGTACCATTGTGCTTGCAGTATATCGAGGAATGAGGAGAAACGGTTTCAACACGTGCTGGCCAATCGTATTGCACCATTCAGGAACCAGTCTGAACCAGACAGTGGCACTCATGTTGATTCCGCGTTTCCATCCAGCGGATGACGCCTACACAGGAGTTATGGATCCTGAGCAAATTTAAGGCAAACACCAACATGGCTCGCATTGGACCAGAATTCATTCGCCAAGATGAGGTCATGGTGCCACAGGGGACCCAACCACTACATACGCAAACTCGATAGAGAATGGATCCCTGACGTTTAAACGCCAACAAAGAGTGCACAGGCGTTTGTGACAGATTGCTGCAGTGGAAATTAACGCTGTTGACAATGTTGCTGAGTCATTAATTCATCGCTGGTATAAGTTGCCGACGGGCAGTAGCTTGGATTTGAGCTCCGACATGCACTTTGCGTTAGCAAGGCGTACATAGAAATGACTGCGATTGTCAGAAAAACCGCTTACCACAAGTGACATGGACGATTGCAGAGGAGTGTCATTAGGTACATACAACGTCAAACATTGATGCGATACGAGTATGAGGTGTTGCATTGAGGAGACATGGAAATCATCTGGGTTGCGAGATCAGTTCCACTCTCAAGTTGAACGTTTCCATTCTCCACTAGAGCGATCTGATTCTGTGTCGGAGGACGTTTGACGAATGCACCACTGAAGGAGAGAGGCATAGCATTCCAATGGTTCTTTCCACCCAAGCATCATGTGGTGGAATTGTTGGTGAGACATTTTCACATGATGTCTGGGTCATTCAGGGAAGGCAGTATGTGCTGTCCCTATACGACAGAGATACTGGATGGCTGGAGGGAGTCGCGTACGTCGTAGTCCTACGAAATTTGCTTTCACTTGCAAACGTTTACATGCTGATAATGGTACAACTTTGTGGCGGCTGCGAGAAAGATTGAGATGAAGGTGCTACAACGATGGAATCTCAGAAACGAAATCCATGAGAATTTATCTCCAGAAGGAATTGACTGGAGGTTTAACCCTCCTACAGCATCTCACATGCGGCGGAGCATTGGGAGGACAAATCAGGACCACAAAGAAGGTCTTGAGTGCAGTTATTTTGAAGCAACAAGTTCGACTGACGAGGGACTATCCACTCTTATGTTTGCCTCCGTTGAGTCAATCATCAATGGACGCCCACTAACGGCTAACTATCTGACGATGCAAGGGCATCCCAGCAAGCCGTTACTCCAAATCAATCTACTTCTTATGAAACGGGCCTACACTCTACACCTGAGTGTTCGAGAAGCATATCTTATATGGCCGTTCGACGATGGCGTCATTGATTCAATATCTGGCTGATGTTTTTTGGCGCAGATGCGCGAGAGAATATCTACCAACCTTGCAGTTACTAGGCAGCAAATGGCAGAGGAGAAAAATAGGAATCTGACGAGGAGTGTTGTGTCTGTATTTGTCGACGAATCTACGAGAACAAGTTGGCTGCTGTATGAGAGATCGGGCTAACAGAAACCTTTCCTGGGAAGGCATAAGCTCGCTGAGATCAGCTCAAGGTGAAACATTGTGCCGGAACCGCTGTGAGACCTGTCCAAAGTATGCCTTCTTGGTAGGAAGTTAGCGATATCAAGCGATTGAGCTATAAGTGGAATGTGGAACGCCGAAATGTGAATTTGGATATTACCAGTTTTGGGTTGCAAATTCAACAGGAGGGCAGTTATTATATTTTATGGCTGTTAAATTGATGTACCCTAAGTTATTACTTTGAAGGGGTTAGAGTGTGCGAGCCTAGCGCGCCTCATGAAATCTGCCCAAGCGACGGAAATGTTTGGAGGCGAAGCGTCAACCATGAAGTTGTCATTTGTGCCTAATTGCATGGACGCTATTTGTGTATTTGATTATCATTTGTGCCCATACGAAAAGAGTGTGCGGCTAGCGCCGCCCTCATTATAATGCAAGTATACTCTGTACAAGGAAGTGGCTATTGGTGTATACGTGTTCATAGTTATGCCGTAGTAGATACTAGTATTTCGTAGATGAGCAGAAAGTGATAATGAAAACCTGGGTGCAGTGAATAAACCTATCCTGGCATAGTTATAGCAATAACATAAAGATGCTAATATACAATGGAAGTAACTCTGATAGATTGGAGAATAAATTTAATGTATGAAGAATCAAATATGAAAAGTATAGAGAAAGTATAGTAATTTAGATGACAAGAGAAGTACAAGTCAGTGCGAATATAAGATGGTGTAAACTGAATGTATATGGGATAAATAAATAAAAGTCAAATAGCAAAAATTAACTATGAAACAATTATATACATAATAATCATAAAAATATATGATATGTAACAATAATTATAAAGTAATGTAATAACACATAAATCTCAAGAGATTCGAAATCGGAAATATGACAAGAGTATGGTAAAACACTTGTTGCGTTACTACATATAGTAGATTGTAAAGCACTACAGTATATAAAAAAAAAATTAAAAAATATTCAATAAAATTACTTGTGAGAGAAATACATTAACAACGTTACATGATTATTTCGTTGGATACTTGAATTAATTTAACGCTTGTGATTAATATTCTTGCAATATATTTACAATACCTTATTTGACATGAAAATGTAGTACGATGCATATAGCATTTATTTGATATCGTCTGATATAGACAATTTATCTACATCTGAGTCATACTAAGCGCAAATTTGCGAAATCAAGTGTTATTATAGCAGAACTGGAACGTAAATCAGATACTTAACTCGCAGTGTTCTGTCTCGAAGGCTTGATAATAATTCGAGTTATCTATTTCTGTCAGAAGAGACTTGATGAATGAAGTAGCCGTAGAAACTCAAGATAAACTCAGTGAAAATCTATATGTAATGTGTAGAGTATCGAGAGTTGTATCAGAACAGAATGATTCACAAGTGAGTGTAATTTAGTAGTTGTTGCATGCATTTGTACATGTCACATTACATGTGGTTGCGAATCTGTCGATGACTCGAATTTAATGCTGTGAAACGCTGTTCTAACAGTGCTTCTTTGTTACAAAATTATGTTTTGCGCAAAAAAAAAGGGGAAGCATTGTGTCACTTAGAGTTGTATTGGTTCTCATACATTCATTGGCTGATTCGTTAAACAAGGTCATAAAATAGCTTGAACGTTATATTAGGTTAGTTTGGTTTCATAGTTTATGATGTCATATTTACTTACAGAGGTAGTATTCATAATATACTATATTTAATTCATAATCATATATATGTGGCTCGCTTTCAGTGAGAGATTTATCATTGATTTCCTTTGAGGCAGTGGAATAATCTCCCTTAATGTAGATGAGTTAGTTTTGAGTCAAATAGGCTAAGAGATATTGTAGCTTCAGGATGCTTCATGAAAAACTTAAGAAGGAAAAGGTAGATTCTAATCCAATTGTGAACCTGTATTAACTATTTATACTATATACCTATATGATTTCTAGGCTTCATTAAGCGAAAAAATTCTACATTATATTGTTAAACATGTAAATTTTAATATCATTAAAAGACATGTGTAGGGTCATTTGGGCCAGAAGTGTGTGGAACAATTGTATTTATAATTCCAAAGAAGCCTCAAAAAGGCCTCGATTGGGGCGTGATGGTGTTTAAAAATCTCTCTTTAATGTAATTCGTTGATAATAAACGTAGTAGAATAGATACGTAGGTATACGATCACTCACAGTGGCTGATATTTAAACAGACACCAGGTAGTATGTTTCTTTATATGATCACCTGTGCAAAATTTTAATTTCGAAATTTACAGATATTATTATGAGTGATGCCCAGCTAATAATGTAGCTGGTACTAAGGTATGATAAGAACAGAAATGGTCATACCTATAACTGAATGAATCATAATGGAAGTTGCTATGGCAACCATATTTTAGTAGCAGGTGATGCAAATTGCTTCAGAAAGACAGATTACTGAGTGATAAATGTTCAGTGTAGTACCTAACAACAATTATTAGCGGGCCGTAATGAAAGATTTTTATGTTTCTAGAAGTCTTTGCTTACGGTTCATATAGGGAACGAATATTTATTGTGTTACCGTAGGAAAAATCTGCGGCGTCCGATAAAGAGGGCGATAGTAATTTGTTCGTGCAGCCAATTCCAACGTGGAAACTTTAACGCCATTTTGGGGTGTTCGCCAGTTAAATTTGACACTGTTTTTTGGGAAGAGGCAATGAAATTTATGCGGTGGTATTACTTTCCACAGTTCATTTCCTCATTAAATATGTTAGCGATTCAATTGGTATGATGTGGAAAATAGAGTAGCAAATCTTTATGCATGTTAGCGTAGCTTACATTTCGAATGTCCTATAAAAAAGTTGCAGCCTGTGTGACATGTTTTATTGTAGACCGATAAGTCCGTCAGATGATATATTTGATTTAACACTGTTCATATACGACGGAATGATAAAAAGTCACGCACGTAATGATAATAAGTAATAGGATATTTAAAGTATAGAGTCAAGAAAATTAAATAAGTGTCTAAGTCAAAGGCTCATGAAAGTATTAAACTGAGAGCAAAGTTGTGTTTATACAGAGAGGTCATGAAATAATTATTTTCACCTTAATAGATCTTTCATATAAATCGTTAATGTTGAACATTTGGAACGAATTAATGTGTCAGTTGTGGATTTACAAAGTGTATGGTGGATGTTACGTTGACTAGTGCGTACAGTAATGATAGTCAGGGATAGTTACATATAAATACTTACGACTTGAACTATTACAATAAAGGATAAATTTGTGTGTGGTGGAAACAAAGTAAGATAACTTTATATGTTTAGTTGGTGTGCACACAATGCTGGTTTGAATACGAAACAGGTAAAGTTTACGTATGTTACAATGTAGTTGTCAGTGTATAGTAACTAAGTTAGTTACATATCAGAGAAATATGTTATTCAGTTAATAATGTTATGAAATGCTTTAATGCCATTATTTACAGAATATTATTATATATGGCAAGTTATAATGAATTTTAAAGAAAGTACTGTTATCGTTGAACAAAGTGAAGCTGAAAGTATACAATATCGCACAAAGATGTGTGATCAAGTGTATGACAGTATGACCAATATCTTATTTGTGAATATAACATAATTGTGATACAGATAAGAGTTATTATTGGATATGTATAATCTTGTACATTAATATGACAGATTAGAACAGAAAATCAGTTCAGTCAATCAGTTAATGTGGCCTGACGTCAGTCGCAATTTATGTGACCATGTCTATTAGCCAGCCTGGAACCGTCACTGTTGGATTATTTCTCATAACAGGCTTATTAATTTACACACGTTGATATGCTGTAAACTCTATCGATAATATCTATAGATTACTGTAGACCACCTAGAATTGTAGTAACCGCGAAATTTATCTCAGTCACATGATTTGTTGCTATTTAATATTTCTCCTTCTTTTGAAACTGATCTGATGAGTAGCCAATCTGACTTAACTATACTACCTTTATTAATCTAACTCTACTAATTACACTAACCTAATCTTAATCTCTAAACTACTAACTACTATACTTCTTCTTGAATACATACCTATCTAATACTACTACATACTACTATGCTTTACTATAAATATCGTACTACAACTACTACTACTATACTACTACTAAAGTATAAAGCTACTTACTACTTACTACTAACTTAACTCTACTTATTAAGATACTATGCTCTATAATATAAAGTACTACTACTACTACTACTCCATTACTAATCTACTACTTACTATTACTACTACTACTACTACTTTATACTACTTAGAACTACTACTACTACATTAACTACTACTACTATATTGCATACTACTTATCTACTACTACTACTACTATACTACTACTACTTACTTACTACTATACTACTACTACTACTTACTTCTACTACTACTGGCCTACATCTGCTACTCATAGAGCCAGATATTGACACTGGAAATTTACATCATATAGGCCTACTCATATCAAATTTATACTGTAACTTCATATTTGTCATATGGTTGAGCAGTAATATAGCCTTAAAAGTATGTTATTATCGTTTTGGACGGGATGGTAAACGAATTAATAATCATTCAAATGCGTTGTTAGTCCTGTTGAAATGTTGGTATGTAGTAACTACAGAATATCACTGATGGGAGCAAGTGTAAATTCTGTATGCCCCTCGCGTTGTCCTACCTTCTCGCGAAATTATATGTATAATTTACATAACAATCCTTTTCTCACATACAAGAGCGCTAGATATATTATGCGCAACAATCTAAACGTGAGGGAAAAATGCAAATCAGCGGTATGAGAGACCTCATACTTGAAAAACGTTGTGGTTTTTAGTCGCACATGACTTTTCTTACACGCTGCTTCGCACGCACGTTAGGTTTGTTGATGTTTTGGTAGAGAGCTGGGCGTGGTGTACCCACGTGTGTTTACACATGGCCGTTCACCCGTTGTAATACGCGTGTGTGATTGGACGGCTAAAAATATCCACCGTAACTTGGAAGGCTCGGCCAATCGGGAGGCTAATTGACACGTGACTGTTTTTTGCATTCTGACCCTGTCATCTGCGTGCGATCGCGAAGAACTGTACGTTGCATACTTCGCGCAGCGAAATCAGTCATATGCACGTACACAACACATTGCTGCAAACCAACTAATACTTGGATACCGATCTTTTTTGGAGATTTTTCGCTTAATTTCAGGTGTTAAATCTTCGATCATTATGGAGGATGTTTTGTATGTTAAATATTGAACAACTGCTGCAGGCAGCTGAGTTTCTGGAGAGGGGGAAAGAGGTAAGAATTTGAATCCTTTTTGGAGAGTGCATTGCGATTTGAAAATGGATTTGACAGTTCACACGTGGAACCAACATGTCTGAGTGATATCAACAACGTCAACGAATACCTGGATTTTGATTCCGTGTTTTTGTGTTAATTTTCAGACACTGGCTATGCATCACCTTACAATCATGAAGCTAATAAGAGAAACACGGGTAAAACGGCTACACTCAATAGGTAGTTTAATTTCCATACTTGCTTATATTGCTCGAATAATTTTTGTGGATCCAGACGGTAAAAAACTAAGCTGACGTCTGCGCGCTGCCGCCGCACAGCTGAAACCTCCACAATCGTACTGTTGTTTACTTATGTATCGTTTTATTTCTAAACGAAAATTAACATTTGGGGAAATTGTTTTTAGATTTTGACACATTAATTAATGCTTTTCTGGTGGCTGATCGGTAATCTTATTGGAAATTGTTTAAGTTATCAATTATGTCATTACATGGAAGCATTGATCTGCGCTCTTAGCATGTGAGTCAGCTGCGAATCGACAGGTTCCGGGTTTGTTTACGTCAATACGTGGCGTCAGAGTTCTCTTCACCACACACACGTGATTATATATATCTCATGCTATTATATATTTAAAATCATAAATTCATAGAAAATCATATTTGTGTTGTATTTAGTTTTAATTATGGCTTAAATGGGAAACGGCGGAGCTGTGTTTTTATTTTTGTTTAGAACGATGGTCAACCGTGCAGTGTTCTGTGTGCACTGATGACCGGCTTGCCTTGGCTTGCCCCATGTTATCGGGCGGAGCCTCGCTAACTGCCGTTTAGTGAATGGGCGCGCAATGACTCTGTCTGCTACTGAGCGCGAACGCACGCTGTTTATAAAACCCTTCATCTTCAAACGAAGATTCATTATTAGAAAGATCGACAAGTAGTTTTCGATCGCTTTCTTTTGCGCCAAACTGTAAAATTAATCTTCCTTGTATGGTTTTTCTTGATATTTAGATATGCAATATATACAGTTTTTTCGACAAAATCGAATGAAATTAACATCGATCACAGTATTACTGTAGTCGTTTGTTGTATGCAATGGTGTGGATTGCCACAGACCCACCTTGCACTGCATCTCTTGGCTGCTTGTAATGTATGATCAGATGTTCACTCGCCGTATCAGCTGGGACGGACCGTAGTAAATCGCAATTTCAAGCGTTAATACACAATTACCAGTATTAATTAATAATTGGAATTATATCTTAGACATAGTTTTTCATACTTACACAACATTAAAGGATATCTTATATCTTCTTTTTGTTCTTACAGTCGTTTTCAACGCACAACGAGCTCTTCGAGAAAAATAGCTGTGAGACACTGACATGTGGGCATTGGTGTGCGGTCACTCGCTGACCTTGTGCTTATTGCTCCAGGTGTGTAGTGACGACATTGTTTTGCGATGAGTGGAGTCGTTATTTCGTGTTTGACCGTACGTTTGTTGTGGCTTCCTCCAAATTCTAATCGCTGAATATACGATGAGGAACATTATTGGTCTTGCACAAAAGTGGTGGGCCATTGAACAATAATCCGCGAGTGTGATGAATAGGATTGCCTGTTGAGTTTTTGTGTGCGTTAGATAGTTGCGCTGGGATAGACCCCTCCCCTCTGCTCTTTCTTTGTACATGGCCTGTGATAGAACAAACATTTAGCGGCGTAGGACCTGGAGAGATCGTACCGTTTGTGTGAGTGCGGATTTGATCTTGAATGGCATGTCGATGTTTCCGTTTTAAAAAAATCATGGAGCTTGCCTGCATTATCTTCATGCAGCACTTAGTGTCTGTGCATATGGACAGTACAAATAAAGAATTGACAGCCCTGAAAATATTGCAGCCCGTTAAAATTGCTCAGAGTGATCAGTAACCATATTCAGTGTGTCCCATTAGGCTGCTGTGTGTAGAATGTTTGTCCTGGCTGCTCAGGACATAAATTTCATACGATTTTGCTATGTTACAGCATGCATATCTGTTCTAAATATAGGCATTAATCTATGGGTGTTAATTTGTTCCATTAAAACTAATATTTAGGTCAGAGGTCGCCAAAGTTTCTCGACAATTTCTCCTAAAAAATGGGCTCTGTTTTTGACAGCGTCTACTTCTACTTGTATAATTTTGAATTATCTTCCTTCATTTATTTGTAACTTTACGTGAACCAAACCTCCTCCCTTTACTACTTGGATTAGGAGATGGTTTGTTATGTAAATTTATAGTGAATCTACATGTGTCAGGGGGATTATTTCAATATCCGATTGTTGAAATTGTAATTTAATGGTTCCCGATCACGTTGAACATGTTCATGTAGATCTTATATTGATTCATTGGCACACACAAAAGAATTTCAACTGCAGTTTAACAGGCATGGTAAACATATACAATTCATACGAGTTGGTATTGCAAAATATGGGCGACTGTTTGCGTCTTCACAAGTCTCAATAAACAACCCTCTTCATGATTTTGGTTTTTTTCCACCACTTGAAAAAAAATGTCCGCCTGCAATGAAACACAGTACTTATGTCCGGTCCCGTTATATTGCACTGTGATCCATGCTATTATTATGCTCCATTGCAGCGTGCAGTCCGGGTTCCATTATATGCAAAATTGATTTTTTCTCTGCCATTGGAATACAATGCGCACCGGTTCGGAGCCGTGTTGTGGATTGGATCTGCGCTGATACAGGTTATAGTATTGCCTAAGTGGGATGGGACCACTGTGCTTATCACCACCC
>JZLH01S0235551.1:36141-50949 GCA_001188425.1 Eucidaris tribuloides | reverse complement strand
AGCGGCTCAACTTCATTTGGCGATGTAAAACAAGGCATAAAATATATGCTGATTAAAATAGGTTACTTTGGTTCATTATCTATGACTGTCAGATTTATACCAGAAGTACATACATATACATAATTTAATTTAACATAGTATTGTGGCATCGTTTCAGAGAGATTATATCAGTTGATTCCTTGACAGTGAAACTCTCCCTTTAAAATAGAGGAGTTAAAGGTTTTGAGTCAAATGCGAGAATTTGTAGTTCAGATGTCATGAAAACTAAGAAAGGAAAAGGGTTCACATCTGTGACATGATTCATTTTACATAACCAATGATTTCTAGGCTCATTAGTCCATATATGTGTAATTTATATCAAAAGACATTTGAGGGTCTTTGGGCCAGAAGTGTGTTGTTGAATAACCAAAGAAGCTCAAAAAAGGCTCATTGGGGCCGGAGGTGTTAAAAATCCACCTTTAATGTAACGTATGGTAAAACAGTAGTGTACGATATAACACTAACAGTGCTGATAATTTAAACAGACACATGTATGTTCTTTATTGAGCACCTTGCAAATTTGTAAGCAAAATTTACAGCATTATTATAGAGTGATAGAGTAATAATGTAGTGGTACTAAAGGTATTGAAAGAACAGAATGCATACCATATACTGAATGACAATAATGGAAGTTGCATTGGCAACATATTTAGGACAGGGGATGCAAACTTCAGAAAGCATGTACTAGGTGTAAATGTTCAGTGTAGACCTCACATTTAGGGGCCGTATGAAAGATTTAGTTTCTGAAGTATTGTGCTTACGTCATAAGCGGGAGATATTGTGACCGTAAAATCTGGTCGATAGAGGGCGATGTAATTTAGTTCGTGCCAGCCAATTCCACACGTGGAAACGAACGCCATTTTGGGGGTTCGCAGTTAAATGACACTTTTTTGAGAGCCAATGTTGTGAGTATTATTTCACAGTTATTTCCGTCATTTAATATGTAGCGCATTGATATGTGGAAATGAGAGCAAATATTTATGCAGTGGTGTTTAATTTGAAGCCAAAAAAGTTTGAGCTGTGTGCACATGTTTAGTGCGTAGCGATAAGTCCGTATGAATGTTATTGTACACGTATAAACGTGACGGATGATAAAAGTCACGCACGTAATGATAAGGAAGAGATTTATTTATGATTGAGTCAAGATTAAATAAGTTCAAGTCAAAGCTCAGTGAAAGTATAAACTGAGAGCAAAGTTGCTGTTTACTAACAGGAGGTCATGAAATAATTATTACAACCTATAAACCTCTCAGATAAATGAGGTCATGAAAGTTAGGTCAGTGTGGATTACAGTGTATTTGAGGGCTGTACGTGAACAGGGCGTACGTTGTGAATAGTCAGAGTACATATAATACTAGCTTCATACAAAAGGATAATTGGTGAAGAAAAAGAAAGAATAATTTAAGTTTGTTGGTGTGCCACACAACTGCTGGTTTGATACGAAACAGGAAATTACAATACATGTAGTTGTCAGAGTATATAACTGCTAGTTGACATGAAACAGAATATGTATTCAGTTATAAAGTAGAAAGCTTTAAGGCTATTTACAGATATTTATTGCAAGTATATGAATTTAAGAAAAGTACGTAGACAAAGGGAAAGTAAACAAATACGACAAGTGTATCAGTGTATGACAGTATGATATTTATTGTGATATACATTTATTGTGATACGATGAGTTATTTGGATATGTTTATCTTGTCATTAAATTGCAGATTGAACAGTCAGTCAGTCAATCAGTTAGTGGTGACGTCAGTCGCTATGATGACCAGTCTCGCCAGCTGGAACGCTCAACTTGTGTCATAGACAGGCTTATTATTACAACGTGTCTTGCTTAACCACGATATCCATGAACTGTGACCCCTAGAATTTAGAACCCGGAATTTATTCGTCACACTTGTTGTTGCTATTAATATTTCTTCTTTTAAAACTACTAGGCCAAAAACTATACTACTACATTACTACTTACTACTACTACTACTACTACTACTACTACTACTACTACTACTACTACTAACTACTAATACTACTACAACTACTACTACTACTACTACTACTAACGTACTACTACTACTACTACTACTACTACTACTACTATACTACTACTACTACTACTACTACTACTACTACTACTACTACTACTACTACTACTACTAATACTACTACTACTACTACTATTACTACTAAAGTACTACTACTGCAACTACTACTACTATTGCAACTACTACTACTACTACTACTACTACTACTACTACTACTACTACTACTACTACTACTACTACTACTACTTCTACTACTACTGGGCCTACATCTGCTACTCAATAGAGCCCAGAATGACACTGGAAATTTACATCATATAGGCCTACTCATATCAAATTTATACTGTAACTTCATATTTGTCATATGGTTGAGCAGTAAATATAGCCTTAAAAGTATGTTATTATCGTTTTGGACGGGATGGTAAACGAATTACATAATCATTCAAATGCGTTGTTAGTCCTGTTGAAATGTTGGTATGTAGTAACTACAGAATATCCACTGATGGGAGCAAGTGTAAATTCTGTATGCCCTCCGCTTGTCCTACCTTCTCGCGAAATTATATGTATAATTTACATAACCAAATCCTTTTCCTCACATACAAGAGCGCTAGATATATTATGCGCAACCAATCTAAACGTGAGGAAAAAATGCAAATCAGCGGTATGAGAGACCTCAATACTTGAAAACGTTGTGGTTTTTAGTCGCACATGACTTTTCTTACACGCTGCTTCGCACGCACGTTAGGTTTGTTGATGTTTTGGGTAGAGAGCTGGGCGTGGTGTACCCACGTGTGTTACACATGGCCGTTCACCCCGTTGTAATACGCGTGTGTGATTGGACGGCTAAAAATATCCACCGTAACTTGGGAAGGCTCGGCCAATCAGGGAGGCTAGATTGACACGTGACTGTTTTGTTTGCATTCTGACCCTGTCATCTGCGTGCGATCGCGAAGAACTGTACGTTGCATACTTCGCGCAGCGAAATCAGTCCATATGCACGTACACAACACATTGCTGCAAACCAACTAATACTTGGATACCGATCTTTTTTGGAGATTTTTCGCTTAATTTCAGGTGTTAAATCTTCGATCATTATGGAGGATGTTTGTATGTTAAATATTGAACAACTGCTGCAGGCAGCTGAGTTTCTGGAGAGGAGGGAAAGAGGTAAGAATTTGAATCCTTTTTGGAGAGTGCATTGCGATTTGAAAATGGATTTGACAGTTCACACGTGGAACCAACATGTCTGAGTGATATCAACAACGTCAACGAATACCTGGATTTTGATTCCGTGTTTTTGTGTTAATTTTCAGAACATGGCTATGCATCACCTTACAATCATGAAGCTAATAAGAGGAAACCACGGGTAAAACGGCTACACTCAAATAGGTAAGTTTAATTTCCATACTTGCTTATATTGCTCGAATAATTTTTGTGGATCCAGACGGTAAAAAACTAAGCTGACGTCTGCGCGCTGCGCCGCACAGCTGAAACCTCCACAATCGTACTGTTGTTTACTTATGTAATCGTTTTATTTCTAACCGAAAATTAAACATTTGGGGAAATTGTTTTTAGATTTTGACACATTAATTAATGCTGTTTCTGGTGGCTGATCGGTAATCTTATTGGAAATTGTTAAGTTATCAATTATGTCCATTACATGGAAGCATTGATCTGCGCTCTGAGCATGTGAGTCAGCTGCGAATCGACAGGTTCCGGGTTTGTTTACGTCAATACGTGGCGTCAGAGTTCTCTTCACCACACACACGTGATTATAATATATCTCATGCTATTATATATTTAAAATCATAATTTCATAGAAAATCATATTTGTGTTGTATTTAGTTTTAATTATGGCTTAAATGGGAAACGGCGGAGCTGTGTTTTTAATTTTGTTAGAACGATGGTCAACCGTGCAGTGTTCTGTGTGCACTGATGACCGGCTTGCCTTGGCTTGCCCCATGTTATCGGGCGGAGGGCCTCGCTAACTGCCGTTAGTGAATGGGCGCGCAGATGACCTCTGCTCACTGAAGCGCGAACGCACTGTGTACTAAAACCCTTCGATCTTCAACGAAGATTCATTATGAAATCGACAAGTAGTTCGTCGCTTTCTTTTGGCCAAACTGTAAAATTAATGCTTCCTGTAGGTTTTCTTGATATTTAGATATGCAATTATATACAGTTTTTTCGACAAAATCGAATGAAATTAACATCGATCACCAGTAACTTGTCGTTTGTTGTATGCAATGGTTGGTTGCCACAGACCCCACCTTGCACTGCACTCTTGCTGTTGTAATGTATTGATCAGCTGTTCACTCGCCGTATCAGCTGGGACGGCGTAGTAAATCGCAATTTCCGTTAATACACAAATTACCAGTATTAGATTAATAATGAATTATATCTAGACATAGTTTTCATAACTTACACAACATTAAAGGAATCTTATATATTCTTTTGTTCTTACAGTCGTTCAACGCACAACGAGCTCGAGAAAAATAGGTGAGACAACTTGACATGTCATTGGTGTGGTCACTCGCTGACCTTGTGTTATTGCTCGGTGTGTAGTGAACGACATGTTTAGTGCGAGCGTGGAGTGTATAGATCTACGTTGTTTTGACCGTTACGTTTGTTGTGGCTTCCCTCCAAATCTCTAATCCGCTGAATATACATGAGGAACATTATTGTGTCTTGCACAAAAGGATGGTGGCCATGAACAATACCGAGTGATGAATAGGATTGCCTGTTGAATTTTTGGGTGCGTTAGATAGTTGCGCGGGATAGACCCCTCCCCTCTGCTCTTCTGTACTGGCTGTGTAGACAAACATTAGCGGCGTAGGTACCTTGGAGAGATCGTGTGTGAGTGGGATTTGATTGAAGGCATGTCGATGTTTCCAGTTTTACAAATCATGAGCTTGCCTGCATTATCCTTCATGCAGCACTAGTGTCTGTGATATGGGTCAATAAAAATTGAAGCCCTGAAAATATTGCAGTTCAAAATGCTCAGAGTGATCAGTGACCATTTCAGTGTCCCCCATAGGCTGCTGTGTTGTAGAATTTTGTCTGCAGGACATAAATTCATACTGATTTTGCTAGTTACAGCATGACTGTCTAAATTTGGCATTAAATCTAGGGTGTTAATTTGTCCATTAAAACTAATCATTTAGGTCAGAGGTCAAAGTTTGACAATTTCTCCTAAAAAATGGTGTTTTGACAGGTCATACTTCTACTTGTAAATTTTTGAATTATCTTCCTTCATTTATTGTAACTTTAGTGGACCGTTACATACTACTTGGATTAGGAGAGGTTGTTATGTAATTTATAGTGAATACATGAGTCAGGGGGTATTCAATATCCGATGTTTAAATTTAATTTAAGGATTCCCCGATCACGTTGGAACATGTTTCATGTAGATCTATATTGATTCATGGCAACACAAAAGAATTTCAACCTGCAGTTTAACAGGGCTATGGTAAACACTAACTCAATTCATAACGAGTGGTATTGCAAAATAGGGGACTTTTGGTCTTCACAAGTCTAATAAACAACCCTCTCATGATTTGGGTTTTTTCCACACACTGAAAAAAAAATGATCCGCTGCAATGAACACATCAGTACGTATGTCGGTCCACGTATATGCATGTGATCCATGTATTATTATGCTCCATTGCAGGTGAGCTCCGGGTTCCATTATATGCAAATTGATTTTTTCTCTGCCATTGGAAATACAATGGGCCCGGTCGGAGCCGTGTGTGGGTTGGATGCCTGCCTGAACAGGTTATAGTATTGCTAAGGTGGGAGGGGCCACGTTGCTACACCGGTATGTTTGCTGTATTTGGCTCCGTTCCAAAAACAAGTGCTGACTATTTTCAATGGCACACCATACGGGGGAGGTCACTTCCATCATCCATGGGGACTGCCTGTAAGGTTTGCACTGACCTGAATTTCTTCCTCTTGCTTTGGCTGCGGGGCTGGGCTGGGCTGGTTGCTTGACAGTTGCATTTGATTTGGACAGTGCTGTCCAACAGTGGCAAAAACAAAAGGAAGCAAGAGAGAAAAGTGCCATTTTTGTTGAGAAATTTGTGTCATCAATGCAGTATTATTGTGTTTTGACTTCATTATTTTCCAATAGTTTTTTTTCCTCCAAATTTTGCACAAAGGTACAGTAGCGTGCTTAGGATGTTTTAAAACATCAATATGATGTGCAGTATAGGCCTACTTGACAAGTGAATGAGTTCTAGGCCCGCCTACCTTGGAAACATTTTAGTGACGTTACTTAATTTGTTGTTGATATAACTAGCTCTTTTTTAATGCATAAATAGTACCAACTGATATGGGATTTTTGTAAAAGAGCAAACATAATTTCCTTTGAGTATAATATGAACTACCATTTTATATCATTTTATTGCAAAATGAATAGTAAAATGCACTCTCCAAAAGATTTCACAATTTTGGAGGAATTTCTTTGTAAACTTAGGGTTTCAAATAAAATAGACTTCTTTATTCTTCATCAATTTTTAATTAAAATGCAGAAAATATCAATGGGGGATACAGTGTGCGTGTGTGTGTGTGTGTGTGTCTGCATGTAACTTTGTATGCACATGTATGTATTTGCGGACTTGTATCGAGACCAGGGGCATCGATCCATGTTTCGTATTGGGTTGGCAAAAGTGAAAAATTTACAATTTTATATGTTTAATAGTATTTTTATGCCACGTTTAATGGTTTCATAGTGCTTTCCATTTTCCAATGGTTTTTAAAACATATATTTGCATTGCATATTATGAATTTTTCAAGTTGTCAAAAATATTGGGGGGGGGGGCAAATCGATATGTTTGCCCCCCAATATTTTCTTTAGTGGGGTGATCGAGACTAGATAAACTCCCATGCTGTTATTTGGGCATGAAGCTCTTTGAAATAAGGAAGTACAGACAAATCTACAATTGTCTGTGGTGTTAAAAAATTCTGAGCGGAATGACCACAGTACAATGTATATTGTGCACACTCAGTGTGTGTGCATACATGTTCTTGTTGAAACATGCTTTCATTCGTGTCATGTATCGGTTGCCAGTTCATTCATTCATTGACATACATTTGTAGGTGTGTGAACCACCATTATCATTAGTAACTGGCAGTGTTACCTTCGTTTACCTCAGGCTCACCGTATTTATTGATCAGGGACAACACCAGCTATATTGCTTGCATTCCACAGATATTTATTTGGCAAACCGATAGCCGAGCTTGTGTACCGTGTAATACATACTATTTCGCAAACAAGCCCTCACACTGCAAGCAAAGAGCGTGGCCAAAACCAAACATGCTATTGGTCAGCGTGGCTCGAGTCTTATATACATGTAGCAACGCTCGCAAGCACTCAACCGAGCCTGCATAATTTTACGAACACTTCAACTTGAGTCAATATCATAAATTGCTGCTGACCAAATATTATCACTCTACAGCAACCGGTGAGAAGGTTTCATTATTGGCATGTGCAACAGTCAGAGTTAGTTTGGTTGGTGAGATCACCGTTTCGATATAGGATTATTTTGACTCATATTTTTGTCGACCGTTTTTAAAAACGTGATGTATGATGTAACTTTCGGTCATCACAACACAAATCATGTAACTCTTGCATACGATACCAGCAAACAGATTAGTAAATGTACGTTCTATATTTAGGATTCAAACTGTTTTAGTTGGCAACTTGGCAAGGTACTCAATGGTGTCAGATGTGAAAAATAGTACAGAACTGAAACTAGATTTAGCTTTCCTATCCATTACACTCATGTGATAATAACAAAAAGGTCGGGTCACGTGTACTGTCAATGTGGCACATGTGCAAAAATTATCTTTTGTTTTGGTTTCTTGTGTTTGATATTTTCTTCAACTCTTAAAGTTTTATTTTGCAAACAAGTTTTCATAATAATGATCAACCACCTGATGTTAGACTTTGTCAGTCATGCTATGATCTCATTTACAGTAATATGAGGCGTGATATATGTGCAGGGCGTATATCCAGGTGTACATTATAGTAAATGCTGGTACCTGCGTCACCTATGCTACATTCGGTTAAGCAATATCAAATTACTGGGCATGTGGTTTATATTTGTTTACATTTACATTTATCATTACTTTCCACAATGCTATGCTGATGATTGAACCAAGTTAAATTTCAATACCACTACAGAGGCTTAGCATAATAACAGATTTTCCTCTGAGAGTAATGCTCAAGAACAAATCAATGTGCGGGAAATCAGTGTTTTCGCCAAAATGTTGGTTTACCTAATAAAACATACACTTCTCTCCTCTGAAATGTTTTATGACATCAAAATTTAAATGCATGTCTGATTATTGTGTTTCTTATAAGGTAATGCCCAATCCTTGTGATAATGACATAGGAGTTGACCTGCTTTCTCTGCTTTTGCATGCATTGTTGTGGCCGTAGCCCCAAATGGCGCAACTGCTGTGGCGGCAGGGTCATTTAATAGTATCTACCATACTCTGCAGGGTATAAATTGGCCGTGTGCACGGAGGTGAATCATACTGAATGGTGTATTTCGCTCTACCTCCATGCTTGCATGCATACAGTGACTTATTTCAGTATTCGTAGCATTGCCATTGCCACTATCACTACATGCTGTCCTTGTGTAGCTGCTGTAGGTCAACCTTGTTGATTTAAGCCATCTGCTCAGTGAGCTGTACCTTTCACTTAATCTCCCTAATCAGGTTTTGGACATCCAGGGTCTTAATTAAAACAGAAAGACGTGTAGAGCGCAGCTGCTGGTTTTAAGTGCCTCATTCACACCTTGCGAAAACATGACAGTAAATATCCCTTTAAAAAACAGATACTTGAGATGAGTAATGAAGATATCTGGCAAGCCTAATTGATTGCTAATTTTGAAAATGCTAACTCTTCCTGTATGAGACCATTGATGACCAACATTAGAAGAAACAAGATGGTGATAAAAAGCTCTTCAAACTTAAGGCATTTAATCTTATTTGCATCCCTGTGGCAGCACAGCAAAACATCACTCATGCCTTTAGACTATTTACATGTATGAAGGACATGTTTGTGAAATCTGAAGAAAGTTATTACCTAGGCTAGAGTATTGAAAAGGGTTAGGGTTAGGGAATTTTGTCTGTAGGAGAATAATTCAATCAAAATGCAACAGTCACTATAATTCCACTAAAACTGAGTTTCTATCTCTTTTACTTTACTGAAAGCTCTTTGGTGGTATTTTCTTCTATATACCAATGTGTTACACTGTTATACAATGTTGATTTTTAAGCGTACAAAAGCGACACCCTGCCTTTAAAGGCACTGTATAACAGTGTTTCCAGTTTAAAAAATCTGACCTGCATGATTCCCCATGCTACCAGTGTCTCTGACATGGTCTAAAAATGAAGCCCTGAAAAAATTGCAGTTTAAAACGATCAGTAAGTGCTTTAAAAAAGTAAAAATCATTGAAAGACCATTCCAGCTTTCCCCCATAGACTGCTGTGTTGCAGAATTTCCTATCACCCGACAGGAAATTAATGTGCCAATTTGTATCTGCACATATTGTACTACATGTAGTGACAGCATAACTATCCAAACTGTTGTGTTCTAAGGTGTTCATATGTCCATTCAAACACTGTCAGATATGTCAAATAGCAAAGTTCGACAATTTTTTAAACGTGTCTTCCACAGTGTTATATAGTGTCTTTAAGATTTTAGGTAGTGACAGTATAGGCCTAATTCTTTGTTCAGGAAACAAGACAGAATGCCAATGGAATAGGTCAATTAAATTCATTGTTTAATATGTTAATCAAGGAACTTAACTCCTTGAGTTAATGAACATGGTATACCTATGGACCTGGTGACCAGATCTGTTGTGCATTCACTGATTATGTAACACTGCTTTTCAGCTTTCTGTTCAGATGCTTGTCTATGGATAAAGACTAATAACAGTGATGTCCATGATCATTGATCACACACACCAAATGACATTGAGTATACAGCTGTGCAAACGTAACTGGGGACTGTTATAGTATTATTGACCATAAATGGGGACTGTGGTGTTGTAATTAGTACAGCATGCCTCTATGGGGACCATTATGTACTGTGCACAGATGTGCACAAAATTAATATCTTCACCATGGCATAACCATACAGTCTTGGAATGAATTTTAATTATTAGAAGAAAAAAGGATGGCCCCTATATTAATACTGCATTTGGCAGAATAATTTCTTTATACTATTTTTAGAAGAGTTCTATTTTTTGTATAATATTAAAGCCCAAGTTTAGTTTTGGGGATTTTTGGTTATTTGAAAGCTTTATGCCCCAAAGTCATAACCCTGCAATAATAAATTCTGAATGTCTGTAGTTTTTTTTTAATTATTTAATGAAAAAATCTCGTGTGAACACCCCCAAAATTTTACATTATAGCATCTTAAGGGTTAAAAAGGATTTAAGGTTACATGTGTTATACCTCATCTGACAGAGCAGACTCGGCTCTTTCAGATGAGGTATAACTCATATAACTTTTCTTTTGTCTTTGATTTTTTTTAAAATTAATTAATGAAAAAGGTCGGGGGGGACCCCCGACATTTTTTGACCATATTATTAAATTACAGCATCCAAATGGTTAAAATGTTATATGAGTAATTACTCATCTGAAAAGAGCTTGAGCGCTCCTGACTCTTTCAGATGAGGGATTATAACACATGTAACCTTAAAGCTTTTCACCCTTTAGATAGCTATAATGTAAAAATTTTCTGGGGTGTTACCACGAGATTCTTCATTAATTAATACAAAAAAAAAAACTAAAAGACATTCAGAACATCTATTATTGCAGGTTATGACAATTGGGATAAAGCTTTCAAATAACAAAAAATCCCCAAAATAAATTGGGCTTTAAGTATGTACTTTAAATAGATATGCAATTCGGTGGCTAATGAATCATGCCAACTCTGAAGTTTTAGCACATTTATGTATTGTTTTATTCTTAATTCTATTTTGAGGAGACAATTTACAGCATCATTTGTTGGCCCCAAATGCCATTTAGCCGTCGATCTGTTCTTGTTAGACCATGTCTTACTGTATGTGACAGACACCACAATATAACATGTAGAGCTGAGAATCAAGTCTTTGATTTGAAGTATATCATTAGATTAGCTTATAAATATAAATATAAATAGGCCTGTGTGTATTGCTAACCAAGTCAACAAATTGGACAATTTTATATTATCACAAGACCCCTAAACTTGGCTAAGTGTACATGTTGTACTATGTACGTGTATGTGTCTGTCATGCTGTATATGGTTCATAATTTCTATACACAGAGTCAGAGATTACCACACGATCATGACTTTTGCTCTAATCCACTTCCCAATTCCAGATATTGATACTTTGACTACGTAGATAATGGTCTAAAAATTGTGCAAACATGCAAATTTAGGCGATGACGTGATGCAAATAAAAATCCCCGGTATCCATTGCTTCACGTGTGCGAGCAGTTACCATTGTAATACTGTGCAATGTTTGCCCAAGCGGGTCATTCCACATACAAATCGACTCAAATGCACACAACTTTAGTAATCCAGCCCCTCGCTGCATAATAGACCTTTGTACTGGTTGACGAATCTGTTCTGAACTTCAGATCATCATGAGAGGGTGTTTATTTACCTTTTTCTTATGGCAAAGTGTTTTCACCACCAATGCCAACCAGGGTAGTCACTAGTCAGTCTATTTTTGGAATCAGGAGCTGTGTGTCATGGCATATTTCCTGTACACATTCTCTACGGAGGAGGGCCTGCCGTGGAGCTGTTTAGTCTGAGGTCCCTATCACCGCACAATTGTAAAATGCCATGTTACTAAGATTGAACTTGTTTTGTTCACAGACACTAATCGGCCATAATTCTTGTGGTTCCCTTCGTGCAGCTGCTGTGCGTTTTGGTAATGAACCAAGGGCCCCCTCTATTGCCGGAAGTAAGTCGGGGGAAAACTGGAGAGAAGAGATACAGGCATGGAGCAGGAAAGATTTGGGGGAGGGGTGGGGACATCAGAGAATTAATGTTGATGTCTGGTTAAGAGTGCATTGCTTTGATACAAGAGAGGGGGAGGGGTGGACTCTCTGGTAAAATTGAGCTGTTTTCTTAATTTTGTGGCTGTCACTCAAAAATTTTGAGAAACTTGTTTAGACTGCATTCCTGAGAGAATGCTACATTTATTATTATCCTACCAATACCATACAATGTACTTTCGAGAAAGAAAAGGGTTTACAATCAAAATTATATTTCAGGAGGGTGTTAGTTACTCTGAATTTTCTGTGATTACATGTACATTACATGTACAGTAGGTGGGATATTGTGGCATTTGTGTGTACAGTTCTACATAACATATTGAATTAAACATATTATGGTCAAACAACTGAATGCATTGTGAGCATACTACCCGCTACATGATGCACAAATTTGTATGTCGTTAATGTGGTATCTTATCCTGTCACCAGGGGCACAACACATCATCAGAGTTCCCGGACGTACAACATCAAAATACAACTGCTCTTGCAGCTGCTATGACATTGCCTGTGGCGAAAAAAAAAAAAGCGAAAACAAAATTAATCGGTCTTCAAATTATGTTGTCTTTGATGGGACACACATGCCACATAAATAGGGATACGCTCCACTACCAAAGCCAGCTAGCGTGGACTTGAGCGAATAAATTGGACCGACCGAGATGGGATGGGTTCATTCGGTGTCAGCCTGGTATATATGCAGGAATCCATTGCCTTGTACTGCCTGCCATCAACAACGAATTTACAGAACAAAGCGCACTCTCATTGGCTAATGCGGGCCGGTATGCTGGCTGGCTGCCGCTAGCTGCCAACCGCATTTCGCTCAATTAATAAAATTGAGTGTGAAGGGTTGGATTGGTGTGGTGTGTTGTGTGCGCCGCGATGTGAAGTTGACATTATTGCACGGTGGGTTCGGCAGTGGACAGTGGCTGGGATATTGGTGTGATTGATGGTTCCATTTCGGACAACCGTGGACACGGATCTAATCATCTAACCATCCGTCCATTAGCGCTTCTCGTGAATATTGCACCAAAGCTAGATCGTGTTGATGAAGAGTGGTCATTTAGTCCAGATTCAGCTTTGTCGGGTTGATCATCGTTTAATTTACCTAACTAATTATCGGACCATCCTCCATTTAAGCATTCATTACCCATTGGATATTTAGAAATTGTATCAAAGAGCAGTCATTAAGCATAGTAGATTCCTCTTTGTCAGGTTGATTAATGGGGATATCTCTAAATTTATTTAATGGGCAGAGGCTCACTCCATTGTTTATTGACCAACCTTATTTTCTATGACCCATGAAACTTGAACTTACGTGATTCCATTTGCATGCTTAAAATATGAAATTGATATACATTGTATTGTCATGGAAGAATGAGTTTTGATTGAGAATTCACATCAAAAGGATCAATTGGAAACTGACATTACAAGAATTAAAGAACATTTGAAATTAGGAAATGTACCCTGTATGGCATCAATATTTGCTAATGCTATCATTATTTTTACCAGATTTCATTCAACAGAAATGAAGGTTTTCATTCTTATATTGCAGTTTATTCACAATTTCATGGTGTTTATACACTGTAAATAGGATCCCCTACCTTTAAACTGAAAGTGCAGTGTCTGTTCAAACCATGGACCTACAATGACAAGTACAATAGAGTACAATAGTACACATACATACATACTGGTTGAATTACATGTAGTGTGCATGCACTCAGCCTTACATGTTGGTGCCTGGATAAATCATATCCTGTAAACTAAAGTGCTAAGTTGCTAACCGTAGTATACAGGCAGTCGTTGTATTATAACATACACGTGGTCAACATGATTCAATGAGAGTACATGTAGGGGTGGGGGTACCAGTGCAGACTCTGAGCAGAGCAAAGGTATATTGTATAATTCTGTAGAACAGTGGTATTGCAGTTCAACTTATAAAAGTGCATGCAAATGTATTATGACCACGGAGTGCATACTGTACAGTATATTGGAATAAAATTTGCATAGCAGGAAAGCTAACTTACAATAGTAGAGCTTGAAAAAGACTTGCGGCACAATTTGTTAAAATAATCATTGGCAAGATGGTGCTAAAAATATGTATTAACACTCTTGCCTCAAGGCCAGCATATCAAATTGAATAATGCCTGTGACTAGAAGGCAAAGGAATGAATAAAGACTTAATTTAATTAAAACGGCAAGAAGTGACCATCTAATAAAATCTGCTTTCGCAAGTTTTCTCTGCCTAGTAACGTCGTGTTTATATGCATGTATCTACTTTGAGCGGCACAGTTCGAAAATGTGCCAGCAAAAAAACTTGGCTTGGATGCATGAACGTGCAACTTCTATTGTACATAGTGACCATGCTATTTGCGGCAAGGTGATGCATGCATGGCCAAGAATTCAATTATCCATTTTGATCTACGTCCAGGGACCAAGGGGACAGTTCAAAACCAAAGATGGCTTTATTTATGAGTTATGACCCAATGCTGCTGCCTAGTACTTCTCCACACTTCTCTCCTCATAACTCTTGGCGCACTGGTGACAGTGTGGGCAGGTGCTGGGCTGTGTGAATGATTATGGTATTGGAAAGTACAGCTGTGTGGAACAGGGGATTGTCATAACACTATAGCTGTAACAATTTTGACTGTAGATATAAATTATGGTGTGTGTG
>JZLH01S0235551.1:12924-33185 GCA_001188425.1 Eucidaris tribuloides | reverse complement strand
GTCTGTGTGTTCTGTGTGTGTGTGTCTGTCTGTGTGTCTGTGTGGGTCTGTGGGCAACATCATGATTTAGTATGCTATCAAATTAAAATTCATTACTGCAGAAAAATCGCTATCTGGCCTAGGGATATGTTGTTCTCATACATACAGTCGGGCGTAGAATACATGTATGTAAAATAAATGTTATTGTTAGACTCAGGCATATTTTTTCTTGTCAATTTCTACACCTGCCCCTCCCCCTGCCCTGTATATTGTTTGTCTGTGTTTATGTATGTGTGCCATTGTCATGTGTGTGCTTAAATTTGTTCAGTAGCTACTTGTGCAAGTAGGCCTATGTATTTGGGGCAGGGGCCAATTTGTATAGTATTTATAGCATGTTGATGTCCTTTGCAGATATAGATTGAATACAGTATTACTAGTACACAGGGTTCTGTGCATGATGTATAAACAAAGTTTGCTGGCTGTAATTTGTCTACATGGTTGCACTTGCACACCCAGTTGGAGTTTTGTATGTCATTTGCTTTGCAATGTCACATGCCACCACTTTTATGTCTGAATGTACAGATTACACAAATCATGAGGCCTTACCTTCCAGTTGTTTTCTTAGCAAACATGCCAACAGGCCACAAGCATGCTGCAAACACCAAATTCAAATAAACATTACCATAAAAATTTTCCAGTATCATTTTTTTTTTCCTCAGTAAACTACCAACAGGCCACGAGCGTACCACAAACACCAAATTTGAATAAACAATTACCTTTAAATTTCCAGTATTGTTTTCCCCGAAAGTCAGTGTACTCTGGCATTTCTGGACTGGTTATATCTTTGTACGGTAATATTTTACATTAGACTGAAATAGTAGGGCCATTTGTTGACAGAAATTGTTCTGTAAATTGAGATTTCTAATTGTTTGCTACAAGCCTACATACATATATTAGGCCTACTTTATGAGTTACATGTATATTGTTAATGTAGTTCCTTTTACATTGTACTGTACTGGGGGCATGTGCATTTCAACGTGAACTTTTACTGCTGAAGAATATTAGATGCATGAATGATTGCGATATCACAGATGTTTCATAGAATTGACTGTGTGCATTCAACCTACACCTAATTTACCATTGACTGTTTCCGGGATTGAGGGAATCGTATGGATTATTCATTTCTTTCTCGTGGTTAGGCAATTAGCACAGGAAATAATCAATTTTTGTCATTGCTCTGCTTAAATCCATAATCCATAATATCCTAATTTGATGGAATATCAGATTTCCAGATTATGATGGTGAGAGAGTAAATTGCATTAACTGATAACATACACATAGTGTACATATGTACAATTACAGTTCTCTAGAGATGCAAAACATACCAAAACTGTAGAAGTTGATAAAAAGAAGCAAGATTGTAATATTACTATCATATCCCAGGATAGTGTTTCTGTTTTGTATTGTATTGTTTTTTCTTGTGTGTACAGATGGTAACTTTAAAGGCAGGGCATCTCTTTTGCACACCTTAAACTTAACATTGTGTAAAAACACACCTGTGTAGAAGAAAATACCACCCATGTATGAGCCAATATACGAGATACATGTAGATACTTAGTTTTAGTGGAATTACACTGAAATTAGACTTTGATTTGAAATTTTGAATCATTGTTTCCAAGAGACAAGAATTTCTAGCCTGGAACATACACTAAACAACAATTGTTTTGTGTGTGTGCATTTTTCAAATTCTAGGTAATTACTGATCTTCGGAGGATGAGTGATGTTTTGCTGTGGTGCGGGAGGGGTACAAATGAGATTCACTGCTTTTAACTGCCGCAATTGCAATCACGTTTGCAATCACAATTCGACCACACACGTTCTACATCGTTCTGAAGTTGGCTTCTAAACGTGTCACGTTTACAGCCAGTGAATGGGGCCAATCCAACCGCATGCAATGAGCTTGAGTGGTTGGTCATTAGAACCCTTCCTGCAAAATTAATCAGGCTAGTTAAAAAGCTTGGACCCAACGGACTGGGATAAAAGCCCTGGACCACAAGGAGTGTTGTTGTTGATGGCTATGCTCTTCTTAATCAGGAATGATGATTTAAAAAGCAATATTTACGAAGCCAATTGCATTAAAACATCCGGGTAGCACTTATGACTCATGACTGTCAGTGTCCATTGATTTAGGATTATCTTTTTTTGTCTGTGGAAAGCACACCTATTAGTTGAATTATGATATGTCTATGGATCATGGATGCAAATTTTCAGGCAAAACTCTGAACTCTGGTAGGCTGGCAAGTAATTTTCACTCTAGATAATTATAGTATTCAAAAATCGTGATGTGAATTATGGCGATATTTATTTTTGAAAAAAAGAGGCGATGTGTAATTTGTTTATTGTAGGAAATATTACATTTGTGAGATATTCATCATGCAGTGTCAGTATTTGCACATATGAAGCATTCTTTCTAAATACTAGATTCTAGCGTGGCGTTAAATTTTTCCACTTTGTAAGCATTTTGCGTACTCCACTGTTGAGTTTTGTAGGCTTATCATTGTAATCAAAATGCCACAGATGACTGACAGCTGGAACTTGGAATAGAGTAGAAACAAGAAATGACACTCGACTCCATCTCTCATTTACTGGGACTGACACTTGAGCAAGCTCCAGTCAGGATAAAATACACAGTTGTTGCTCATGGTGAGATGCGGGTGTTATGTTGCAGAAAACTGGTGTGCTTTAAAACTAGGTTAAGAGGAGGCTTTAAGGGGGCAGAGTTAAGTAGGTCTTGGTAGTACATGACAGTGATCTGAAATGGGTTGATCACTTACATGTGAATTGTTATTTTTTTTATCCCATTGTATTATTAGGCCTATACGGTATACCAATGCCTTTAATATGCACTTGTACTTTCTAGTTCTACCATTGCACCTTTGAATTGTCTTTAAAATTTGTGAACACCAGTAATTAAATGTAGGATTGTATTAATTTCAACTTCTGACTCAGCAAAATTTCATCCATACTCAGTACTTTTTCATTTCTGTCTGAAGTCTGCAAAACTGTCATATAAGGGTAGGGAGTTTAAAAAGGAGTTTATGTATTATTTTCATATTTTCAAATTTACACTATCAATCAACCTTCTTAATATTGGGAACCAAACATACCTATAAACATTCATATGTTTGCTGTATTTTATTGTTTAAAAAAAAGTGATATCAACTGAACCAGTGGCTGGCTGGCAAAGCTGAAGACCTGATAATATTGTTAAATGACTTGTTTTGAACATACACTGTAAGAACGTTAGAACCTGGCTACATGTATACATGTAAGACCAATGTCATAGGTCAGTTCATGTTGAAATGAAATCTAGAGAAGAAGAAAAAAACAAGATCCCCTGTAGTCCTGTACCTGTGACCCCAACCCTGGATGACCCTGTTGTTGTTATGTCCCTCACTTGTAGTACTAATCAATAACCCCATAAAAGATGTCTGCCAAAATCCAGGTGTACCTGTTTGGGGCTATACTTATAGCTCCTGCCATTGTGCAGGGGGGATAACACTGCACTCTGGACGACCTTTTCTTCTTGCAGTCAGGACACCTGCTGAATTCATATGTTTACATGAAATAGGTACTATTAATGTAGATTACCTCCAGTATAGGTTTAATTTTCCTCCACTTTTTAGGGGGTGGTGTAGGAGGGGGTGTTTACTCCTGCTAAATGGGGCTTAAGAGCCCAACCCATTTTGTAGGGGGAATATTGGAATAACACTGCACTCTAGATGACCTTTCACAACCAGGCAACCTGCTGAATTTATATGTTTACATGAAGTTATGTACTACAGTATAGGCTACCTCCAGTAGGGTTGATTTTATTTATTTATTTGTTTTTTACTCTTTTTTTTTTGGAAGGGGGAGGGGGTACATGTATATTCCTAATATTCCTGCATGCATTTAAAATGAACCAAAACTTGCTACTTCAAGCAATCGCACAGGGTGTATTCACCTGTCCTTTCAGACTCCAAAAAAATCAGACTACGAGTCGACTCTTATAATGTCCACCCTTTTTATCAAAAACACCACTGCATTGATCCATTTTTAAGCCAACACCTGTTTAGCTGTACTTGTGCAATACATTTATGTAGTACAGAAAGAGAACAGTAGCAAATAGCAATACACATGGATTTGTTTACAGTAGCCAAGCATTTTTTTGTATTGACCTATTGATGTAATTTTAAATGGCTATAGATACATGTTCATACAGTACATGCAGTAGGTGTATCATGCAACCGACATGTGTATCTAAGTGTGTCCATGATATTTACATGCAAAAGTATAGTACTGGTAGGCCCTACTAAGGAAAGCATAATGTTATTGTTAGAACTGGCTTGTTCTGTTTGGATTGCTGAGGTCTTTTACAAGGGCAGTCATTTCTAAAGTGGAATGAGTCTTGGCTCACTGCCAGAGAATTCAAGCATGTAATGGGTTGATGATAAGTTGTGTCCATGCTATGCATACAATATGGTACATGTATTTCTGATGAGCTGCAACTGAGAATAAAAAATTTATGTCCAATTTGTCTGAATTACCAAACCACTCCAAAAGATTTAATTGTTTTGTTTCTGGTGTTTTTGTTTTCATTTTTGTGTTAAAAGAAGAGTAGTTTCATGGTTCTGTTTTAGAGTACTACACACACCAACTTTATGTTCATACCTACAGTGTACTCTCAAATACATACTGTTGCAGATATTTGAAACAACAGCATTTACCCAAACGATACACTGCCTTAGGGCAGGAAATAATATATTTTTTTTGGGGGGGGGCTACTTTCAAGCCTGATTTAATGATGCTTGTATGTTTATTGAACTTTAAGAGGTTAATTGAGGGCTATTTTGTGATTTTAGGGGGCTATTTTGTTAATTTTGAAGGTTAAATCGCAGAGCAGCCCCTATGTATTTCCTACGCTACACTGCCTAATATTTAAACTTCACTGAAATATATTTAGTATGCTAAATGAAGCAGACATCATCCCAACATCCACACAGTCAGAAAAACAGGAAGATACGGTCTGGCTAGTTATCTGTGAGACCCTGGTTTGTTGACATCCAATTATGGCTACAGTATAGGTGCACATTGATAGGTTAGGTACTAAACAGTAGTTGCACAAAAATGCAAGAATATTTTTTCACTAAATCACTAGCTAGAGTACATGATATACAACATGCAATGTTCAGACTGTTAATTGTACAATCCTCATCACAAATCTCACTAAAATAATGATCAGTTATATTATGCTATAGGGACATTGTACCTCAAACATTTTATGTTGTTCTTGTTCTGTTCCTGCTATGCAGTATATTCCATTGTGTCTCACTGAATTGTATTATTTGTAAAATTGCATGGTGAAAAGTAAAACAAACAAACAAATGAAAATAATTAATTTTGTTCAATGTAATTTGCAAGACAGTTCATGGCAATTATTATGCTCGGGATTGGGGTAAATTAAAGAGCAGTCTATGACTTAGACTACCACTGAACTGACATGTGTAGAATTGTAGATCAAGGTCACAGAAACTCAGTCCTAATACAGTTGATCTTCCTTGTAGAGCTTAGAGGCTGATTCGCAAATGCTTCTCTCATTGATCTTGCAAATTGCATACAGAAAATAGGGACAACCGAATATGAATGCTGCTGAGCTAGGCGACATAATAAGTATGCATGGCAATAATTCCAACTGCTCATTGAGTCACGTTAGAAGTAGTACACAGTGTACATCACTTCACGGTGTGCATGCCTTCCTTCGCAAGAGAAATTGGCCACAATTAAAATCCTTCTCGACCGCGGCGGACGCAGCACGACTAAATTAGAGTCCTGGGAGCTTAAAGCGGGGCATGCTGTTAATGAGGGATGAGGAAGTTACTGCTCCGTGTACAGACGTGGTTTGCGGTCAAGGTCATCCGTAAATGACAATCTTCGCATGTGCCCTGCTTTCGTACTAAGAGGTACTTAGACTAAAATAACAAGTTCATTCTCTATGACCTTTTTGACAATTAAAGACTCTGACTATATAACCCTCTTAGTCTCAAGGCATAAGCAAGGCTAGCCTGTTTTACAGGCCGTATTCATTTTTTTTTCTCCTTGCGCAATCAAACTAGTATGTCTGGTAATAAGACTAGGCACTTTTAGAACTTGCTGCCACGCTCGGTCTGGGCCCTTCAGGCCCAGGTGGCAGCGAGTAGGGTCTGAGAATCAGACTAAAGCAAGACGTTCTCTTGTTATACTGCCATGGACTGCCAGTGTTTTATACTGATCAAGCTGATTTCATCATGTGTGGCAGGTTGAAATCAAGTGATTTTAATGATTGATTTAAACTGATTTTAATCATTTTTTTCAATCAATCATTGATTAATATAAAAAAAACAAAGAAAGAAATTATTTAGCAATTGGACATGTGACAAAAATGGTAAAATATATCAAATCAAGATTTGATAATTTTTTTTCAATATTTTGTTTAAAAATGTGAAAATCAAAAGTTTGTACTTTAAATGACAGATTAATTTGTATTCTATCAAATCAACCTTTTTTCACACTTCTGGAGGCAAAGTACATTTGAAGTTCAGCTGTATTTGTGTGTACCTATAAATGATGTGTGTGTTGGCTGTGGCTGCTTATATTCATATTCACACCCACCCATCCCATCACAATAATGTCTTCACCATGTGTGCCAGTTGCAGACTAATGAATGGCTTTCTAAGACCATGTTATATTTTACACACATATTCAAAATTCCTGCGCTGTAGTGTAAATTTGTTATTATGGGGCTAAATTTACATACAGATCAATAAAGACATTTCCTACGCAGCGCTTAGTCAATTAATTGTTGTTTAACTCTGTGGTTTTATTTCCGTATTTTGTTTTCGCAGGAGGGCACATTTGAGGACATGCCTGGAAAGACTGAAAGAAATGGTACCCCTCGATGGAGATATGCCCCGCCACACAACATTAGGTCTCCTTACTAATGCCAAACAATTCATTGAGGTAAAATTATTTTCACTGACTAAAGTGAATATGGTTATTCAAATAAATCCCAATAAGGTACATAATGTACATGTTTGAATATACACGTATACATGTTTGTTTATATTGAGAGGAATTATATGATTTTTCAATCGGTTCAAACTACTGAGTGTTCCCCTGGTCTCAAGTTGTCTGTATTGTATGATGTACAACGTGAATTGCCATACTGTATTCTTTGTGAACAATGTGTGTCAAGACTCAAGGGATCAATAAATTTATTCTGTAGGGCCTACACTTTTACACATTGTCTTCCAGTCCTCACATTACCATATGAATTTATGAAAATATGATTCTCATCTGGGTATATTTCCTGTGGTCATGCAGACATCAATCACATCAAAAGTACATACCAATTAAAAGTCAAATCCATTGGTACTAAAAAAAGGGGGAAGTAAAAAAGTTCTTTGACTTCGATCAGAAAATTAGATTTATAGGTGGTCAAGAACAATGGCAAATACATGTAAAAGAAGGGGGACTTGTATAGACTAGACAGTTGACTAAATTTCTGACTCGTGTGACTTCGACAGAGGCAAAGTCAACCCTGTTACTAGTAGGTCAAGGGGCCTATGACACTCTTTTGTAGAATTAAATGTGCCAGGATGTACTTGTGAAAAAATAGAACTCCTGTGACCTGACTTATTTTGGCCCCCTTCCTTCCCCTCTTCGTTGACGTAGAATATGATATCCAATTATTGGGAGTTTGTGATATTATGCTGGGTAGCTGTCATGCCAGATTTTGACCTTGTGCATCTTTTTTTAGAACTAAAATTTTGTCTATTATGTTGGCCAGTGATTGTAGGTCATGGGAGGAGCTTATGGGTATTAACAGTTTAATCCCTATGTGTATATAAGGGTTAAAGAAAAGGACTTGGGTCTAACTGGTTATTATGTAGTGACTATGAATTAATAATGAGTTTGCAAATCAGAGTTAATCCTGTCTTTGAACTGAGGTGTCAATCATTTGTAGTAAAACAGGGCAATCTGAATTCTGCTGTGGCTGTAGATAATGGAATTACCCAGGAATACTGCGAACCCCAAAGTTACATGTAAGATTGCACTATGGCAGCCCTGCATGTCTGTATTACTGCGTAGGAAATACACGGGGACTGAGGGCAATTTGGTCCCCAAAATGAACAACATAGCCCCCTAAAATCACAAAATAGCCCTCAGTTATCCTCTTAGGGTTCAGTGCATAACATGTTGGCATCATGAAATCAGGTTTGAAAGTATCCCCCCCCCCAAAAAAAAAAAAATAAAATAAAATAAAAAATAAAAATAAAAATAAATAAATAAAATAAAAATAAATAAATGAAAAATTATTTCCTGCCCTGCTGTATTATAAAATGTCAGATATGACACAATCTTTTATATTCATGTTGTGAAAAATGATTTCATGAGATGAAAAAAAAAGCTGTATCCAAAGAAGGGAAACATTGTCAGTTACACATCACTTTAATTGTAGTTATGCATAAATTTAGAACAAGAGAATATGTTTGCTGTGTACGTGTCAAAAGAGGGTTTGTTTTTTTGTTAGCTCAAGATAATGGTGGGTTGTGAGTCATGACCTACAACAAACTGAAAGGACACTAATCTCTAACATGGAACAAGATAAGCCGATAAACACGAGGAAACAGGAAGATCAAACTGGTTTATCTGTTGTAGCTGAGACTTTACATTCAGCTCTGACAATGAACTTGAGCCCTAATCATTTTTTTTTCAACAAGATGTAAAAGATTCTAGAATCCTTCATTCACTTCATGGGAGGAGTCTCATTGTATTTTATCTTATTGGCATGAATTAGTCATTTAGTTTAACCACCTTGAATCTATGATTCTGAAGTACCCTAATAATTACAACAGACCAGTTTTAGCTAATAAGACTGAGAGAAGATTAAATGAGTGATTGGTGAATTCTTCATAAAATTTCTGAGTTTAATGCACTTTTATGATTTAATTTTATATGTCCTTGGTTGCATTGTATATAAGGGAACAGACATAGCTTGCAAAGGTATAATTATTCTTAACCCGTTGAAGACAAGACATGAGATATCCTGTGGCGAGGTCTATGGGAAATGCGTGTTTAAGAAAAATAAGCCATCTTCCGTGAGTTTTATCTTCCTCCACAAAGCTTTGTTACCTTTCTGCAATTAGGTGTCTTAGGCCATATGATTCCCAATAAGTAGAGGCCTTAAAATGGAAAGGTAATGAGCCGAGATGAGGTATATGATATCATACATACAGTTATTTGTAATATTATTTTCAACAACAAAACAGAACTACATTAGTCAAGATATATTTGACAAAATTTGTTCATTCACTTTGTAATGTAATAGATGGATTAATTTATAATATTACCATATTTCTTCTTCTCTATATGTGTGCCCTGCAGTCCCTTGCAGAGAAAGAACAGAAGGAACAATCATACCTGCAGTTGCTAGATGATATTTGACTAAGTTTGTCCATTCACATGTAAATGCAATAGATGGATTAATTTATATTTTTCCATATGTCTTCTCTCCTCTGTGTGCTCTGCAGTCCCTTGAAGAGAAGGAACAGAAGTACGCGACACATAAAGACCAACTATGCAGAGATCAGCGCTTCCTGAGAAGAAGATTAGACCATCTACAGTCCCTACTGCACCGAAAGCGCCAAGACAGTACCGGTAGTTCCCTAGCATCAGACGATTCAGAAAAAGGTGATGACCCCGAAATTCACAATTTTGGTGGTGTAGATTCCATGGCTCTTGCTCTGGCGACAATTGCTCCGACGATAATACCGTGCAATAACCCTGATCACAACCCTAACAGTATTCTGAGCTGGAAACCCAATGGCAACCCTAACCATAGCTTTTTGTCTTCTGAGATATTGATACCGGAGCAAGTGTCGCCAGAGCAAATATCAGTCATTATGGTGTAATAATAATGATATCAGGTCTGTGGGGAAAGTTTGAAATACGGGGTTCCCCCCCCCCCCAATCCTCTGAAAGACTTCCTAACCTGTTGGAGATTAAGAACAAGATATCTTGGGCTGGGATTTATGGAGAATGCGTGGTATATGTGACCTGTCATCACGATACTCTGATAAAGTCGCACATCTTATTAAACATTGACATGGAAAGAAAAACAACTCGGGGGGAAAATATGATATTCAAACTTTTGCACATGAAGGTCATAAAACTTTTGATTTTTGAGGACACTTCACGTTCATACTTTACATAATAATTACGATATTTGGCACTTTCCTTACCCTTTTGGTTATGCGATTTTATTAGGGTATCGCGGTGATGGGTCACATATTGAAATCAAATTGTCTCTAACAGGTACAAGGCTTGAGACAATTTATCCACATTGAGATGTAATCCAAGACTTCATGTACATTGTTAAGACACAAATAAAGGAGGCCATGTTATCAAATCATATCTGATTTGCAAAGTTCAGTTCGCAGTACCCGGTGGCTTTAGTGTAGTGTAGGGCTCTTGAAACCCTGCCTTGCCACACCACACCCATGAAGAAACCAGTCCTTACAAATTTATTAGATTAGAGAGGTTGTTTTTTTTTTTTGTCCCTGAGACCATCATCTCCAGTTTTCCCCCTAGGAACAACTTGCTAGTACCATCCTGCCTGTTCAAAGATCAGGTTTTTCACGTATCATTTCCAAAAAGCTCATCGGGATCAGACTCTGCCCTACTTTTATCAAGAAGTTAAGAAACTTAAGATTCCCCACCCCCCCCCTAAAAAAAAAAAACTTAAAAGGTCCTTTAAAGGAAATGAAAATAGAAAGATCGAAAATGGCCTTTCATTTGGAAAAGTTTAGAACAAGATGTGGAACGTGATACACTTCTCTTGGGCCAGGTGTGTTCTAACATTTGCGTGTGAGTTGCACTCGATGCCTGCTGCACTTGGTACCTTTCTCACCATATGTATCGTGTTATCAATATGGGAAGGCGACTAATTATTGCAGCCTGGACCCACATGTGTAGTAAATTATGTCCGGAGCCAAACAGAACTTGGTGGTGTTGGCATAGCAAGGCAGGAGAGTTGACTTGCAGTTTGCTTTAAATGGATATCCCATTTGTTTGTTAACATTTGCATGATGTTTGTTGATGGTCTTTGCATGATGTTTGTTGATGGTCTTTGCATGATGTTTGTTGATGGTCTTTGCATGATGTTTGTTGATGGTCTTTGCATGATGTTTGTTGATGGTCTTTGCATGATGTTTGTTGATGGTCTTTGCATGTATAACAAATTCAAAGTTTCTTCAAAAGTGAAATAATTGAGAGGCTTTTCCTTTCACTCTAACTGTATGAAAATATGATGAAATGGATTATTTTCACATTCACTTTTCAATGGCAATTGTGTTATTCTGTCACATAAATTCCTGATATTAACCCGTTGGCGACTAAGAACAAGATATCTCGGGCTGCGAGCTATAGAAAATGTGTGTTATATTGAAATCAAATCATCTCCAATGGGTTAAGCTGATGCTTTCTTTATGGATCTGTTATTTATATCTATTTCTGTTTCTATTGATTTTTGGTGCAGATGATATCGATGTGATCGGATACAATAGCGACAGCGACGACAGGAGCATCGGGTCGGATGTTAACAGTAGTGATGGGGGCCTAGCCGTCGGCACCAAAGAAATCGTCATCACTGATTTATAGCTTTAGGAGGAGTAGGAGGAGATTTTTTATCTATTATCTGCTGCTGTCTGAGAAGGGAGTCCTGCCCAGTCCCGTGCTGTGATGGCCGCGAAACCGTCCGACCGAACGCCGGAACCGCAAACGTCGTGGCTCGAGGGATGGACGAAATCACCAGAAAAACAACAGAGATACGAAATTGAATGGAAATATTCAAGTGCCAATAAATTTATCACATTCAGGAAACAAAAAAATAAGAGAAAAAAAACTTAGTGACTGCTGCTCATAAAGTCACTAATTTTACTTACAGATATTTATGTATATAGATATATTACAAAGGATTTAAATTAAACATTGCACTTTTGTCTTTTGTTTTTTTGTCATCCCCGGACAGCAATTGAACACCACTTTTTTTATTCCAATCAGTACCTCAATCGTACTATTTTGTCAACACATGTCGTACATATGTATAATAGAGAGCTTTCAGTCAGATTTTGTTTGTCAATGACGTACCATCGTGACTTCTTTGTAAACTAATCCATTCATTCGGGGTGGGGGAATATTGTCCTCTCTTTTCTTAAATTGTAAGGTATGAATTCAGAAAAAATTAAGACACAATTGAAAGAAACACGGGGAGAACTTGCCCAAATATTTGAAGTCATATACTGAATTTTCTTTAAAAAAAGAAATGTGTGTGAGAAATTTGTCAGTATTAAATCTGTACACAGAGTTTTTCAATTTTGCTGTACTTTGATAATTCAGTGTATGTTTCACTAATATCCACAAACTGCTGCAGTCGAGGGTAATATTCAACTTTCACTTCAGATCCTGTTTTAATTATAAAGAGTGTATTCGGACTGGATCGATCACTAGTTTTCCAAGAGATACAGTGCTGCAAGACTTCGAACAAACTAACAATCACGATGTGGTGCGGGTTCCTGAACCGTGACTCGTTATACTGAGTAGCTGTAGGGATGTCCAATCCGACACGCCCACTTGTCTAGAACGATTCCACCATCAGTGACTACGTGATCATGCATTCATGCCTACCTGATGTCCTTGCAATTAGTCAATTGCTCCGGATGACACTGACCGTGGTCCGAATGAAGTGACCCCCACGCCGTACTGACCGTTGACCTTGTCCGTAATGAATGGACACTCCGCATGACATTCACAAACGAGTAATGGCTTACAGAGCCATTCTCCCATGAAGGTTGTGTCATGCTGTGATGTTGTGGTCAGCTTAACATGACAATGGAACTTTCACTAGAGTGTTACATATAAATCATTACTTTACTTTTGGATATTTGCCATGTTGTTAACAAAAATGCATGGGTCATGTAACAAACAAACATACAAAATAAATAAATACAGTAAACGTGATGAAGTTTGAAAACGGAGTGACCACAAAACTAGCTCCTAATTTTGTCAGTGTTGATAGTGAATGTATTAAATCATTTCTTGCCCCACTATGCTACGTACTCCATTCAGATCACGTACAGAGTTGATCATTGACAGTTTCTCAGAGAGAAGATAATCTCAATGTACCACACTTTAGAGCAGACTAGTGGCTAGATGGGCATGGTAAGGTATTTTCTCTCTATCTGCGGTGCAGTGTGTTTTGGAGGGTATGTACCACCCTGTGGTATACTAAGACTTACGGCTTGATGAAATTTGGATTACTTTTTGTACGTAAACATTCCCCATTGGCAAAGAGCTGGTGACCGTAACGTTCAGTCACTGATTCACATAAATTTATGCACTTGTTTATTTCTTTTACTGCAGAAAATACAAAATAATAACAATTGTTTGGAGATAGAGACAGTGAAGCATAGCTTTTATGGAGGTGTTTCAGTGATGGCTCAAAGGCCTGCTATACTTGTTGAAATTTCTATATGACAGTCTAATGATGGATCTCAGAAGAATTTTATAAAAGAAAGGCCTGTTTGATGGGTTGTTATGTCTTTTTGTTGTTTTTCTTGTATAAAGCCAGTATTGTTTTTGTATTTTTTTTGTATCTGTATGTGTTGACAGAGAAAATTGGATGGAATTCAAAAGAATAGAAAAAATAACAATGAAATTGTTGCTGAAATTGTTACCAAAAAAATACACAAAAATATAAATGAAATACAAATGAAATAATAAAAAAATGTGGTAGCAGAGATATGTTAATTATAATATATTATCAGTGATCAGTTTGTAGGATGGTGACTTATGAGTTTTAGGAAAGAACAATATGGACTGTGGGGAATGTTTATTTAAAAAAATGAGAATTGTATTTTGCTGTTAAATATAATGTAGGTTTGGTTTGACATGTGATTTTATTGATCTTTTTGGAGGCAGGTTTTTAAAGCACCTATAAATTCTTGACACGATTTAATATATTTATTTCTTCTGGTGCTTTGAATTCTCTTGCTTTTGGAGAGACAATGAAACAGGCATGGAAAAATTATACATCTTTAGGTCATGGAGGACAGATGACTGTTGATAAGCAGTTTGATAATATTAAGAAGTTAAAGTGGGATTTGTTTGTAGATTCTATTTGTTTGAAAATGTAAGGAAGGAAGGCTTAGGTATATGAACTATTGCAACTATAAGGGGACATCTTTATTTTGTGTTGTTGTGTTTTTGTTTTGGGCAAAATATTGCAGTGGCTCACCAGTTGGTTTGTGTACATTACCTGTTTTCAGTGAATGAAAAGTGACTTGCTTTGTTCAGTTCGTTGCAGCTCTATCACCTTGGGGCCTGTTCAAGCGCTTTTGGAAGCGAACCGTACCGTACCGTACCGTGCCAACCCAATGCGAACCGTGCCAGAGTGGTTCACTTGCGAGTGTTCAGGCAAACGTGAGAAGCGTGCCTCCGAGGTACCAATTCGGTACGCTTTACTCTCTATTCTGAGGGAATCACGCGTTAAAGTATTGCGGATTGCGTTCAGGTGCTTAGCGCGGTACGGTACGGTTCGCCTTGGCACGCTCTAGACCACATCGGGAGGTGGTCCTCGCTGGCACGCTTCTGGAGCGGTACGGTACGGTTCGCTTTAGGAGTGTTCAGGCGCCTCCTCTGGCACAGTTCGGTACGGTACGGTTCGCTTTAGGAGAGCGCTTGAACAGGCCCCTAGATATGATTATCAGAAAAAAGCTATGCATATCTTTTTAATGTCTATACCTTGTCTGTACTTTATTGATTAACAGTTATCCACAATCTGCCAAATGCATTCAATCGTGTACATCTAACTCGTATACAGTATCACTCGTACTTCTATTATAAATGATATTGCTGCATTTATGTCAATAGAGTGCCGAAGTGTGACATCACTGTGGTTCAGAAATATGTGTGGGCAATGGCGGAACCAGCGACAGTGCATCACAGCTGGTTGTTCCTACCAATAGGAGAGCTGCAGTTGCACCGAGTAACGGTTTGGCTATTGTCCACACATATTTCCGAACCAGTTTGACCTCATCACTTCTTCTGCTCTGTGTAGTAAAAAAAAGTAACGATCATTTGAGCATGGCTTGATGTAATCTACACCGCGTTTACAAGGACATGTATGCCAGTGGAAACTTGTCGTCGCAAACTGACAGAAGGAGAGATACATTTGTTTGGTTTTGATCTTTGTTCTTGACAAACCGGTCTGAATAGAAGTGGCCATGAGCGTGTAAAGCAAACCTTACCGGCAGGGTCAAGTGTGGTTTGATGAGAGAGGTCAAGCTCGTAAAAGCGGATTGACCTCTTTACATAATGTTGCCCCAAGACCAGCTGACGTGTATGTGACGACATGGCTATTGACCTTAAAGGGCATTGACATGATTGGGAGAAGTCCAAAAATGCCTCAAGAGCCAAATGAGTTGAAACATATACCAGTACATGCACTGGCTAGTGTGTATATTCAGGCTGGAAGAATATGTCGTGATTTGTTAACTTGAGAGAAATAAGCATTGATTTACCAGCATTTATTAAATCTCTGGCCTTGATAGAAATTGATCCCATAGAAATCTACACAACAGATTTCACCATCACAGCATTTTATGATGATAATTGTACAACAAAGAGGAAATGTACGACTATGAAATTTTCACGGCAGAAACTTTAAACAGTATACTTGATTGTGGGTTCATTATGACTTAAAGCAAGGACTACTTCTTCCAATCTTGACATTTCCCTTTAAGTTGTTTTATCTATCTGTCGGTATTTATCATTATCTTCCAGTAACGGTAGAAGTTAAAAAAATACCAGGAATTTGTTGTTTTTTGTCTTTGAAATTGTGGAAACATTGTTCACATTGTTCAATGGTTACAACACTAAAACGTAAAATTCATATCCATTTATGAGATTAAATCATGAGTACTGTGTATAGTATGCCTGAGGTCAATCAACCAAGGATTTAATGTTTTCGTTCCTGCCATAACAATGCATTGACAATACTTTAGCAACCACCCCCCCCCCCCCCCCCCCCGTCGTCCTATAGCAATATTGATCGTATGTAAAGTTAATTGCCATAAATTAATCTTATTTCAATTTTTTGTTGAAGAAATCAAGTTCCATTTAATAGTGGAGTCAATTGGTCCTTTTCCCTCTTCTCATTTATTGTTTAAAAAAAAACTCCCATTACAATTCAATATAGATTATAATGAAATGTTTATAAATCGGTGGCAAAACCAGGATTGATATTATTGGGGAGGGGGAGGCAATTTTAACCCCCTACGCAAGTGAGTGAGGTCATGTGCCCCCTCCACTCCAACAGGAAATCATATATTTGAGTATTATAGTTTCCATAGTCTATTCTGCGGTGGATGACTAACAAAAGAGTAGTTTTTTCCCAAGCGAGGTCAAACATGCACGTGGACGCTTTCATGAAATGATGAAAATGCATGACTGTGTTCAGAGGGGAATTTTGTCAAGTATATACTCTCTATATGTCTACATGTACATGTATATAGCCTGACCAGCACCTACTAATAGTTCAGTGTTGTAGCCATAATCGCACCATTGTGTTGATGTTGAAATTGTTGTGAACACTCTTTCCAGACAATTGACTTTTAACAGTAGCATTGTTGATGAATCAGGTCTTGTCTTATTAAACGCTGACAACAGCAAGACCCCCCCCCCCCCCTTTCGAAGAGAGTCAGCTGCTGTATGTTTCATACAAACCATAATCAAATTGACTTTGGTGTAATTGTCTAGAAACGGGGAACTGAAAACAATGTTAGTACTATTGTAAGCTAATTGGATAAAAAACCACCACAGCTGATATAAGTATTTTTTGTTGATCAGTGATCATATCTGATTATAAACAGATAATGAACTTATTGTTATCAAGATCATGAGATCATGTAACATGCTAAATTCCCTGAACACAGTGTCATGCATTTATTATCATTTCGATGAAAGCGTCCACGTGCTATGATTTCACCTCGCTTGGAAGAAAACTACTTTGGTTGAGTCATCACCGGCACGCAGATAGACTATGCGAAACTAATAAATACTCAAATATATGATTTCCTGGGGAGTGGAGGGGACATGACCTCGACTCACTTGCGAGGGGGAAAAGCGCTCCCCCTCCCCAATATATCAATCCTGGTTTTGCCACCGATTTATAAACATTTCATCTATTAATTCGATATATTGAGTTGTCAATGGAGTTTTTTTTTACGACAATAAGATTGAGCAAGAGGGAAGCAAGGGACCAATTACCTCCAACTATTAAATTGGAACTTGATTTCTTCAACAAAAAGATTGAATAAGATTAATTCTATGGCAATTAACCTTTACATACGATCAATATTTATATTAGGACGACGGGGGGGGGATTTTGAGGGAGAGGGTGGTGCTAAGCAAGGTTATTGTCAATGCGGATTGTTGGTTACTGGCGGGGTGGGGGGGAGGGGAGGACGAAAACATTAAATCTGTGCGGGTGAGGGTTGACTCAGGCATCACATGACACGAGTACTGCATGGATTTAATCTGATAAGGATGGGGGGAGGTATGAAGTTTTAGCGTTTTAGTGTTGTACCTGAACAATTGAACTAATGTTGTGTGTGGTGTGGTTCTCTTATGTTTCTGAAGTTTCAAAGACAGAAAACGAAAAACAAATTCGGGTGGGGGGGTGTGTGATGTTTTTGAGAGTTGGGGGGTGTCTACCGTTTACTGGAAGGATAATGATAAATACCGACAAGATAGATAAACAATTAAAAGGCGAAAATGTTCAAGATTGAGAAGTAGTCCGTTGCTTTAAGTATAATGAACCCACAATCGAATTGTGTGGTTGTACTGTTTAAAGTTCTTGCCGTGAAAATTTATGAGAAAGTCGCACGGTGAGGTTGGTGTGGCCTCTTTGTTGTACAATTGATCAGTCATAAAATGCTTGATGCTGAAATTTGTTGTGTAGGGGATGTGTGGTGAGTGGGGGGTGTGTGGGGGTAGGGTGGGAATTGGTCTATGGCCTAGGGTGCAGTGGTAGGATGTAGATAATATGCTGGTAATCAATATGTATATGTTGTTAACAGAATCGACGACATTATTCTGTCAGCCTTGGATATTACACAACTAGCCGAGTGCATGTACCTGGTATATGTTTCAATTGCATTTGGCTCGGAGGCCATTTTTGAGACTTTCTCCAATCAGTTCAGATGGTGACGGGCGCGTTAATGTCAGATTAGCCGATGTTGTGGGGTCATTCGGGATAAGCGGGTGGAGGGGTTGGCTGGTCTCGTGTGGGAACGTTTACTGCTAAAGGGTCAATCCTGTTTGACGAGCTACCGTCTCTCAAATCAAAGCGACATTTGACCCGTGCCACGTAAGTTTGCTGTGACACGGTCCGCGCCACTTCGTATTCAGACGGGTCGAAGGAGACGAAGAGAGTGCGAGGAAGAGGCCAAACAAGAGCGGTGAGTGCTCTCGTTCTAGTCAGGTTTGCGACGACAAAGTTCTCCATGGCACATACATGTCCTGTAACCGGTTGTAGATTACATCAAGCCATGCTCACAGATTAATCGTTTACTTTTTTTTTACTTAACACAGAGCAAATGTCATGAGTTCAAACTGCGTTCGAAATATGTGGACAATAGCCAACCATTACTCGGGGTGGGGTGGGGGGGGGGTTGCAGCTGGCAGCTCTGGTTATAATTGTGAGAACTAACCAGCGGTGGTGTTGAGCACTGCGGTGTGTCCGGCATTGCCCACACTATATTTCTGAGACCATGGGGTGGCAGGTTGTATGTCACACTTCGGCACTCTATTGACATAATGCCAGCAATATCATTATATAATTAGAAGTACGAGTGGATTACCTGTATACGAGTTAGATGTACGACGTATTGAGAGGGGTGTTGCATTTGGCAGATTGTGGATAACTGTTAATCAAGAAAGACACGACAAGCCGGTATAGACGGTAGGTGGGTGTGATAAGAGGGAGGGAGGGAGGTGTGGGGATGAGGGTTAGCTTTTTCTGATAAGTCATATAAGGGCCGGGTTCAGGAGGCTGTGCTCGTTAACGAAACGTACCGCTACCAACTGTGCCAGCAGAGAGGGGCCTGAACACTCAAACGGACCGTACCGTACCCTACCGCCTCCATAAGGGGGGGGTGGGGGGGGGCGTGGCCAGCAGGACCATCCGCCGATGTCGCTCATAGGGACGTGGCAAGCCGAACCTACGGGATCTGTAACGCCGCTAAGCAACACACTGACGCAACGCAATATACTTTAACGCGTGGATTCTCAGAATAGAGGTTAAAGCGTACCGATGGTTACCTCGAAGCACGCTCTCAAGTTTGCGTGTAACCACTCGCAAGATGAACCACTCCTGGCACGGCATTCCGCATTGGCGTTGGACGTTACGTACGGTTACGGTTCGTATCCAAAAGCGCCTTGAACAGCCAAGGTGATAGGCATGCAACGAATCAACAACGCACTCCACTTTTCATTCACGAAACAGGTAATTACACACAAACCAACTGAGTGAGCACTGCCAATATTTTGCCAACACAAAACACAACAACACAAAATAAAGATGTCTTATAGTTGCCAATAGTTCACTATACCTAAGCTCTTCTTACATTTTCAACAAATAGAATCTACAAACAAATCACACTTTACTTCTTAATATTATCAAAACTGGGATTATCAACAGATCATCTGTCCTCCATGACCCTAAAGATGTATAACTTTTTCCATGCCTGTTTCTATTTGTCTCTCCAAAAGCAAGAGAATTCAAAGCACCAGAAGAAATATAAATATTATGTAATGTTCAAGAATTTATAGGTGCTATTAAAACCTGCCTCAAAAGCATCAAAATAAACATTAATGTCAAACCAAACTACATTATATAACAGCAAATACAATTCCATGTTGTTTTAAATAAAACATTCCCACAGTCTTATATTGTTCTTTCTAAACTATAAATGTCACCATCTACAAAGACTCGATCACTATAATATATTATAAACATATCTCTGCTACCATATTTTTTTATTCATTCGTATTTATTTATATTTTGTGTTATTTTTTTTGGTAATCATATTCAGCAACATTTATTGTTATTTTTCTATTCTTTTGAATTATCTCTCTCTTTT
>JZLH01S0235538.1:25616-56063 GCA_001188425.1 Eucidaris tribuloides | reverse complement strand
TTTGTATTCTGATAGAAGGATATAGGAATGAAAGGGGTAATTCTTAGCTTCACCTATCATTTTAGTTGTCGTTATAACGGTAATACTTTATTCATTACTGGGCTGAGGCTCAAAGGTGGACAAAATCAGACTACTTTATTTTAATTTGTGTTCTACCCCATGTCTGTGATTTCTTCGTCTCACTCTTTTTCTGTCTGGCTGTCAGTCTCTCGTCCGTCTGTTTGTCTGTCTGTTTGTTTGTTTGTCTGCATGTATCCCCCCTCTCTTTCTCCATTTGTATTTGTATTTATTTTGTATTTATTTATTTCTGTATAAAAAACATAACAATCGTGATAATACACAATAAAATTGATGACACTAAACGGCTGGATGGCCCTACTCAGCCATGCCTACATGGTATGGCTCTTTTGCTGAGGGGTCCATATATAGGTAATGAGAAACGAAGAATTAACACCTATTGTTATGATAATACATGTAACTGTTGTTATTTCATCGTCCTTACAGACTGGTGTACTTGAAAACAAATTTATCCCGTTAAATAAAACAGAACGCAGCTTTCCTGCAGAAATCCCTCATCAAGGCACTGTGACAAGTAGCCTTAACACGTTGGTTACGGGTGCGTGACGTGTCCTGTGTTAATGTGTTGATTCTATAGGAGTTTCAGATTATCAGAAGCAAGGGGTTAATACAACCTTACGAGGTGGTTCAAGCAGTGCTGTTGAAAAACACATACCAAATCGGATACAAAAATATAAGTTTAACCCAATCTCGTGCAAGGAGGCCTAACCAAAATATTTTGAAAATAGCGTTACTTTGTTTTATGCCTGGTGACCTCAAATGTTAGAGCTCCTGTGAGTTGTGTGCCATCTGGGCGTGTCCCTCAGATTGTCGGGTGTACAGAGAGGCAAAAGGCTACCTAGGTGGATCTGGGAGTTGTGATGGGTGGTTACAGGCCTTCTAATTATTGACGGCATGATGGTTTCCTTTTTTTTCATTTGTAGTCCTTTTATTTGGTTTATTATGAATAATTGTAATTCCCATTTGAATATATTTATATATAATTTGCGCAATATGAATAAATATGTACGTACGTATGTATGTATGTATGTATGTATGTATGTATATATGTGTGTATGTATGTATGTATGTATGTATGTATGTATGTATGTATGTATGTATGTATGTATGTATGTATGTACTCATGTTCATAATTATGGAATATTTTGTTGATACTTCAGTTCTTTCCTCTATATCGTCCAAAATTTTCAAGACAAGTGTTTATTTAATCCACTAATATCATGAAAACTGATAAATTTTGATCTAATGTCACTTATCAGTAAATTAACATCAGAATTGTCTGTTACAAGTCTAATAACGCGCATAACCACCACGTGACTCAACAACAACTCTGAATACCGCCACTTATAAACACAGGTTTTAGGGTCGAGTCGGACGCTACAAAATGCTTAGCATTCCTGAAATACTTAGATTATACTTGTTTCACCTGGAGTGAGCAAATATTAATCCCAAATGTACCGTTTACGGAAAAATGGCAACTTCTAAAATGTCTCTAAAATATTCCATAATTATGAGCATGAGTGTATTTATTATTATTATTATTTGGTATTATAAATGAAAGACGGAACAATGAATACAGGTTGTTTTACAATCAGGGTACATTGTACATGAAGCTAAATGTTCACCAGTTTTGGGCCTTAACGTGCCACGGAAATTAGAGCTCTATGGATTATTGTGTGTTGTACAGTTGCAACTTCGGCATATTAAAGCCATAGGCTAACACTGATCACAGTTTTAAAAATCGTCTGGGTTCATCCGAACCGTCGTATCGCTATACGACAGTTTGATTGACCGCGCCTCGAGCGAACGTATTCAAACCGAACTATCGTATGTTACGTGTATTATGAATGATGGATACGACAGTTTGGTTTGAACGCGTTCGCTCGAGGCGCAGTCAATCAAACTGTCGTATAGCGATACGACGGTTCGGATGAACGCCGACGAAATGTGAGCTACATAATCTTCCATGCGGTAAGTGTCTTTCATAAGGTCTAAAAATGAAGCCCTGACAAAATTGTATTTCAGAATGATGATTTAGTGCTTTAAATAAGTGAAAATCTACAAGCAAAATTGACCGGATAGACTCCCATATAGATCTAGGCATTTTTTTTATTCTCCACCAGAGTGCAATTGTTTATTCGTGCCTATCTTGCCAGTGGCAGCATAAAATTCCAAACTTTCGTATTCTAGGGTTTTTATTTGTCCACTTGAACAATTTGAACAGTTTGACATTTTTTGTAATTGAAGCTCTACAATGTTAGCCTATGTCTTTAAGAGTTTCAAAAGTACACAGTTTGTCATTCAAAGTCAGTATAGTCGACGCTAGGGTAAAATCTTAGGAAGCGGAAACCAATGGCGATTTCGCTGCAAGCAAGCCAAAAAAAGAGGGGTCCAGAAAAACACTCGCCATTGTTGCAAATCGATGTCATGGGGCCTGGATACGTATGTGGCCGAAAATCGTGAGGAGGGGTGAAATCAAAATAGTAACCCCCTCCCTCTTATATTCGGTATTTTGAAAACTATTGGGAGGCGGTGACCCCCCCCCCCCCCCGTGGCGTCACCCTTGCATCTAAGTATGAAATTTTAAACTTGTTTTATCCATTCCAAAAAATATATACAGACTGTAAACAAGTGTATCTAGGAAAAAAACACTTTCATTTTACCCCTTGTAAAACCTTTGGTGTAGTCTGATTGTAAAACAACCCCTAATGTACAGTGTGTCTCACAAAAATTGTGCAAGTGAAAACCGCCCTCTTTGGCAATTAGAAAATACTCTTGTGACATGATGCTTACATTAACGTCAAGAGCATAGTCTTAGCTTTCAAATACTGTTAATTTTGCTAAATTTGCTTGTCGTAATCTTGAGATATGTTTATTTAGATAAGACAGGGTAAAATCACAATTGTGCTACTTTGACTGCAGTCCATCGTAAAAGTGACAGAATTGTGATTCCACCCTTTTGTTATTTACGAGATATCTCGAGATTAAAACAAGTAAATTGAACAGATCAAATAGCATTTAAAAGCTAAGACTTTGCCCGTGACGTTGATGTGAGCATAATGTCAAAAAAATAATTTTGTAATTGCAAAAGGTGGCGCTTTTACTTGCACAATAATTTTTTTAGACATGCTGCAGCACGTCTAAAAAAATTGTACAAGTGAAAAGCGCCCTCTTTGACAGTTTTAAATACTCTTGTGACACGATGCTGACGTCAACGTCAAGGCAAAGTCTTAGCTTTCAAATGCTGTTTGTTCTGTTCAAATTGCTTGTTTTGATCTCGAGATATCTTGTAAACAACAAAAGGGTTGAATCACAATTGTGTCACTTTTACGGGAAAAAGGCCTGATGCCATTATTGACTGTGGTAAAAGTAGCACATTTGTGATTTTACCTTTTCGTTGTTAACTAAATATATCTCAGGACTAAAACAAGCAAATTGAACAAACCAAACGGCATTAGAAAGCTAAGACTATGCCCTTGATGGTGATGTAAGCATCACGTCACAAAAATGTTTCTCTCATTACCAAAGAGGGCGCTTTTTACTTGCACAATTATTTTTGAGACACACTGTATAATTAATGAATTTGATCAATTATGATGTTTGCTCTTGTATGTTTGATTATTTTTACAGGATCCTGGAAAAATGTCAGTGCGACCTTCGGACGAAAGACTTGGCGCCTTCTTCTGTTTGAGGGGTTCTTTTGTTAATAAATCCTGTAAGGAAAGTGCTGTGTGACAGAAGAAATGAAGATGACAGCTATTAAATTTCACTTTCAGACATGCAGTATACGAACAATCATCCCTAAATTACTCATAAAACTGAGTACATCAGATATTTCCTTTAAAAAAAGACTTCCAGAATTTGTGTGAAATGGGAAACGTGTATACATTTGTTGATATCTAATATTTAGAATTAGATACATAATACATCATAAAATCACGCTTAAAAATGTTCGAAACTTCAAGAGCTAATTTTGATATGCATCAATATAACAAATTGCAGAAATCGGTTTGTCGTAGCTGGTGACAGTAGGGTGTATGTTTATTGTTTTTCACTTTTACCAAAGAAGATGACATTTGACTTTTCGAACACTTTAGAACACCCAATTTGACCTTTCAGAAAAGGGAAAACTTAGGCCCTATAAAGTTATCGCATAGTTTGATTAGGACTTTGGAAGTATTTTGGTCTGTCTTTAATAGCTCTATGTAAATGTATCCAGCAAAAATTTATGATAAATTGCCACTTAAAGGCATTGTATAACAATGTTTCCAGTTAAAAAAAAAATCTGAGCTACATGATTCCCCGTGCTACCAGTGTCTTTGATATGGTCTAAAAATGAAGCCCTGAAAAAAATTGCAGTTTAATATGATCATTAAGTGCTTCAAAAAAGTGAAAATCATTGAGAGACAATTCCAGCTTTCCCCATAGACTGCTGTGTTGCGGAATTTCCTATTGGCTGAGAATAAATTAATGTGCCAATTTGTATCTGCACAATCATGTTGTGCAAGTGACAGCATTACTGTCCAAACTTTTGTGTTCGATGGTGTTTATTTGTCCATTCAAATACTGTCAGATATGTCAGATGGTAATTAAAGTTCCGTTTTTTTAACGGGTCTTCCACAGCGTTATATAGCGTATTTAAAGGCAGGGCATCTCTTTTGCATACCTAAAAATTACGACAGTGTACATACCCTGGTGTATAAAAGAAAATACAATTTAAGAACATTTAGCAACGTATAGAAGCTAGAAACTCAGTTTAGTTGGCATAATAGTGACAGTTCAATTTTAAATCGAATTAAAAAAAACATAGTTCCCTACCTTCCTAATCTACTGTTAGACACTTAGAGTGTGTGAGTGTCCATCGGGGATATGTGAAATTTACTTAACAACATACATGTACAAGTGTGTACCATGAAAGTGACAAATTTTATGGACAAGTCTCATGCAGATTACTATTCACAGACCAATACGTGAATGCTGAAATATACTGCTTGACCGATTTAGTTCAATAACCTCACAGAGAGTCTGAATTTATTACTGATCTTCAAATTTCACAGACACTTCCTTCATTTGAATATGTAGCTTAAGAGCAGAGGTGATTTTTGTTGTGCTGCAGCAGGGATGCAAAACAGAATCCCTGCCTTTAATAACTGTGAATTAAGTATACTGGTGTATTAAGGTCACTTTCTGTATTCCTATATTAAACTTCTGCAATAAACATGTTTGACTGAATCGTGTGATTTTTTTATGAATTCTTTTATAACAAGTATATACTTTGTGCAAGATGGTTGATGATGTCAGTGCATTATGCTGTGGTGCCAGATGCTAATGTTGAACCCGACTCCAACCCTTATACCCTAACTTTATAAAGCCACATTTTAGCATTGACCGGTTTATAATATCTGAGCTACATAATCCCACATGCTCTAATTGTCTTTGATAAGGTCTAAAAATCAAGCCTCGGCGAAATTGTACTCAAAGTGATCAAATGGTGCTTGAAAAGAGTAAAAATCTCAAGTATCCAGTGTGACCTTCTCCTGACCTTGTCTATTTCCGCCCATAAACTTCTGTATTACAGGTCTGACTGATTTATACTGGGGAGAAGCACTATTTGTTTATCCATGCATACCATGCCAGTGGAACCATAACATTCCAAACTTTAGTATGCTAGGGTATTTACACTCTAAATTCTTAAGATTAAAATTTTCATTTACAAGATTATCTTTCTAATCTAACAACGACCGTGAGGAGGGACAAATGCACATGGATTAAAATCTAATCCATCCTTAGATTAAAAAATATATATATAATCATTGCTAGATTAAAATTAATCAAATTTGGATTTAAAAATCATAATGTTATGAATGGAAAATTTTAGTCCTCTTGCATTGGATTGATTTTAATCACATCAAATTAGATTAAAATTAATCAAATTTGATTAGTTTTTATTCTGCAGTACAATATGTCATACTTCAAATCACATTTTTCCTTCTCACTCACACGCTCGCGCACACACACACACACACACACACACACACACACACACACAACAACACACACACATACACACAACAACACACACACCACACACACAAACACTACACAAATGTGAGTTCCTCCTTTTTCATATGACTATAACTTCTTAACGAATCAAATTTGAGCAGTACAATTTCATACGGGTGTTCTTACACTAATTGACTAAAATCTGTGTGAAAATGCGATTGATCTATTGGGTCATGCATGAGTGAGCATGCATTTAAGTCAAAATTGTCACTTTTTAAAACTAGCAGGAGTCATTAATTAGGCCAAAATAACAGTAAAAAAAAATCCTTTATTAATAAATTGTGCTCACTCAACAATGGCATGGTTATAACCTGTTATGTTCATCAAACATGTGCCGAAACATTCTGCTGAAAAATATTCGATTTCAGCTTTTTCCAATAAACTTAATGGATTTTACAGTTTCAAAGTTTAGGAAGGGTGAACACTTGTAAATTGAGCACACTGAACGGTAAAATATTTGGAAAGTTTTGGGGGAGGTGTTAGGGGGTAAAACGATAGATGATAAACATAAATAGAGCTAAATAATTCACCAAAAACAGAATTGATCAAAATCCTGTATCACAAACCCCCCAAAATGACCCTTGTGAATTTTGAAAAGTGACATTTCACCTTTAATATGTGCTCACTCATGCATGACCTTACGGATAAATCACATTTTCACGCAGAAGTTAGACAATGAAGGAAGAAACACTCCTGCCAAATTATTTTGCAAAATGCAAAGAAAGAAATCTGTACAGAAACAACACGATGTGATATGGACATTTGTAAGACTGTAACTTTGTATTGAGAGATCTGATATTGAACTAAATACAGTGCTATAATTTCATTAAAAATGTAACAATATAATAAATATACTTCAAAACATACATACACATAATTATAGAGTGAGATACGTATTGCAACATAAATCATTAACTTGGAATGCATTGTCCAAGTTACCTGAAAATGTCCCTTAAAGGCATTGTATAACAGTGTTTCCAGTTTTAAAAAATACTAAGCTGCATGATTCCCGATGCTACCAGTGTCTCTGACATGGTCTAAAGATGAAGCCCTGAAAAAATTGCAGTTTAAAACGAAAGTGCTTTAAAAAAGTAAAAATCATTGAGAGACCATTCCAGCTGTTTCCCATAGGCTGCCGTGTTGCAGAATTTCCTATCGGCTGAGAGGAAATTAATGTGCCAATTTGTATCTGCACATATTGTACTAGTGACAGCATAACTGTCCAAACTTTTGTGTTCTAGAGTGTTTATTTGTCCATTCAAACACTGTTAGATATGTCAGATAGCAAAGTTTGACATTTTTTTAACGGGTCTTTCACAGTGTTATACAGCGTCTTTAATTTCATTTTTTCTGACTTTTATACTATTAAAGGCGACTTGATCCCATGAAAGGCTTAAATTTTGTTAATAACTTGGTGATATCTTTTTTAAAAAGGCATTAAATCACTTTTCAGGACGACAGAGAATTAGTGGTTTGATCCATGTTTTTATCTTGTAGGTTCATGTTTACTTTACAGCATTCTAACATTTTAATCGACAGTTCAAAACTGCTTGAAATTCGTTTTCTTATTCGAAATAACTACATGTACACACTAAGAAATAAAGGTTCAAAATTGAACCCCTAAAGGTTGATGCAAAATCAGCACCCCAAGGGTTAAAAAATGGAACCCCTAGCTAAGATTAAAAAATTGAACCCTTGATTAGGATTCATTTTTCCACCCTGTAGATTCAAATCTGCACCCCAAGTGGTGCAATTCAAAGTATTCAGGGTGGAAAAATGAATCCTAACCAAGGGTTCAATTTTTTAACCTTGGCTAGGGGTTCAATTTTGAACCTTTATTTCTTAGTGTGTATAATAAATGTTATATTCTAGATAACTATAAGAAATAGAAAAACAAAGATAACTAATGAATGATAATAAAATGTATGTCATCGTTTACACAATAAAATATTTTTAAAGATTGTTGCATAGACCTAACAAGGTACAATTGTTCCTTGGTGCAATGAAACTACGTTACGGCCTTCTTATCTCAACATTGTATAAGTGACACATTTCAGGTTATTTGCAAATTTCAAAGGATTAATATTTTCTTTTACATTAACACAGGATTTGAAATACATCGCACCAATCAGGCAAAAATGTAAGCATTTACAATAACAAAAACCAGCATTTAGTTACCAACAAACAGATCATATGGATAATATGGCAAATGTTGGTTCAACACACAAAAAAACGGTAATCATTTGCTTGATTTGCAAAGGGCAAAATCATTCATGAATAATTATTAGCACTTCTCTTTTAAGTTCATAAATTCATGGAACATCATTATTACATAGAAATCTCAATTTTTGTGACTTACTATCCCTCTAAGTCCCAACTTAAGATGAGCTTAACTTTTATGAAATAGGGCCCAGGCCCCACAAGAAGTTTTCACTAAAATCTGTTACCCTAGCTCTATACTGCTCCGTCATTTTGACATTCTTTGTTGCCATGGAAGCACTCCGTACTGATACATTTGTTTCCGAGGCAGATAAGGATACATATATGTACGTCACATGCAATGAATGGGAAAGAAGTTTATGCCAAACAGGTAGTGGCACTTGATTTTCTATCACCAGCTCCCAGAGCAGTTCATTCAACATAGATTGCCACCCTGTCAACTTCAAGGAAGTAATGCTGCAGTGGTTTGCGAGGATTTCCTAGTGCAATTATGAAAGTCTAAAGAGAGCTAGGTCATTCCTTGTTTCTTTTCTAGATTGGGAGTGGGCTGTGACTGTTGTTGAGGGCACTGTCATCTACATCGTGACAAAAACAAGTTCCCACAGGAGCTTAAAGGCAAGGTTCACCTCGACATCAAGTTGGTTTAAATAAAAACAGAACAATGAAAGGAAGATATTAATGAAAGTTTGGCGAAAATCCTCCGAAGAATAACAAAGTTATTAGGTTTCAAAGTTTTAAATTTGTGACGTCACATGCGAGCAGCTCCCCATATGTCATGTGATATAAATTCCACAAAAGTGCCGTTTTCTCAGAAATTTGAAAATGATTTTACCTGCGCACTCAATATATTATCAGAAACATTATTTCATACATGCTTCTATGAAAAAAAAACCCCATTCAGTTACCATGAATCATTAAAAAATTTGTGGAATTTATATTACATGATATATTGATAGCTGCTCGCATGTGACGTCACAAATTTAAAACTTTGAAACCTCATAACTCTGTTATTCTTTGGTGGATTTTCGCCAAACTTTCATTAATATGTTTCATTGTTCTGCTTTTATCAAAACCAACTCGATGTCAGGGTGAACCTTGCCTTTAAACAAGAAATAGGGAATGGTTTTAGATCTTTATCAAAACCCTGATACGATTCAAATCAACAAAATCTAATTTTTGTTGTGTGAAGACATCAGCTCCTGTAATTAAGAGAACTACTTCTTTGAAATAACCAGATTTTGAATGCCAAATTTTAACATGTATAGCTTGTAGGATTATTTTGAAGAAAAAATAAACTACATTGTGTCGCATTGTGTCAATATCTTTGGGTTCATAAACAGTTTAATTTTTCTGAAATGCATATGTAAGCAATGTGAGTACATGCAGTCTCATTCTTTTGTTATCTTTGATCGCCTGATTATTAAGTCATTTGGATTTTGTACAGAATGTGAATAAAGTTCCTAAATAAGAAAAATGCCTCAAAAAAGAAAAAAAAAATCGACACAACTGACATCAACAAATTACAGGTTTGTAAAAAACTACAATTTCTTTTTCATCAGAGCAACTGAAACATACTACAATTACAGGGGCCGGTTGCACGAAACCGTCATAACTCCAGCGCTATAGTTGTCATGTCTGGAGATATGACGACAACTATTTGCGTTTCACGAAACCATGACATCTCCAACTCCAAGCGGAATCGATAGTAAACTAGTCTTTGTCATAAATGGTATGATAACTTGCGACATTTGTGACATGCTATTCCAGCGTTAACTGAAATTACGGACAAATATTTGATTGAAATTAATAGGAACAGATTTTTATCAACATAAACCATCACATAATTACAAACAATACACGCTTAATAACTCTTAAGTATCAATTTCAATTTTATCGTCAACTAGATAGCATATGATCAATAAAATAATGACCCTCCAAGGATACCGTAACTGCATTAACTGATTTTGCAGCTTCATTCACTGCACTATTTTTATTTGGTCCTTTTAAAGTGATAGGCTAACATTGTGGAGTATCAATTTAAAAAATTGTCAAACTTTGATATCTGAGCTACATAGTAGTGTTCAAATGGACAAATAAACACCCTAGAATACAAAAGTTTGGAAAGTTACACTGCCAATGGCAAGTTATACATGAATAAACAATAAAACTCGGGGCGAGTTTTATTAACCTAGGTATACACACAGTAAGTCTATGGGTGGAAATGGGCAAGTGAATCTGGTCAACTTACGATTTTCACTTTTTTAAAGCACTAAATAATCATTTTGAAATACAATTTGTTCAGGGCTTCATTTTTAGACCTCATCAAAGACACTGGTAGCATGGGGAATCATGCGGCTCAGATTTTTTTAAATGTGGTAAATGTTAGCCAATACCTTTAATGTCTATATTTATTTAGTGTGTTCTTTTGTTCTTTCATATTAATTCTATCTTAATTAATTGAGTATTGAAATGTTTTTTTAAGTTGTATAACACACAATTTGTATTATTTAATGACAGACGCTTATAACAATGATTTCTAACCACTCTAATAACAATAATGTCATACAGATTTAAGAAACTTATCACTGATATCTTACGACATGTTTAGGATAAATGTCAAATCAAAATATCATTTAAACATTTAATAGCATGATTTGAAGGGTTTTATTATTGTAAAATTACTAATCTTGCCGGTTGTATTTGACAATTTGTGGATTCTTGAAATGGCATGTGCATAGTGTAACCGTATGTGGCGTCTGACTTATGACGGCTCTGGAGCTGTCATAACTTTTGTCACTGGACTTGTCCATGAAGTTACGATGTCAGGGTTTCGTGAAACGCATTATGACTTAGCACTGGAGTTGCCGGCGAAGATGAGATGTCAGGCTTTCGTGCAACCGGCCCCAGATTACTAAATACAATTTACTGTGCAGATGACCGATCTCGAAGATGAGTAATAACTAGATTTGGAATGACAAAATAACTTGGATGCCCCCTTCACCTCCACTCCCCCCCCCCAAAAAAAAACCCACCATATACCTTTTGTATTGTTTCACTAATTCAAACTGTATACCTGTCAACAATGTCATCACGGACGGGCACTGCATTATATATCAGTGGCAAGGGATTTCTAATTTAGATCAATACATAAATCTTCATATTCACTATCAATATTTTAGCTGATGTTTTGGGTCTTTAAAAAGTGAACTTGAGCTATTAAGAATGAAATATCTCATTTGATATTTGATGTTATTGTTAGGTCCATCAATTCAAATATGTTGACATCTTACACAGTTACAATACATACAGAAATATACTCATTTTCGGTCATTGTCATAATGTGTTTGTCCATGGGCAATTACGCATATTCATATTTAAAATGTTCCACTCATGCAGGCATCCACTTTGAGGAACCACAAACTGCTATTTAAAGTGTGTGACGGGGGTATGGCACTCACTGCCGCAGCTACATGTAGGATTTTTTTTTCAGTACGGGGCACTGAAGCCCTTGGAATTTAAGGGATGGGCCACCAATATATTTTGGGGCACATGCATACACCTACCCCACACATCCACTGATGAATTTTGGAGAACACCTCGAGGTACACAGACTGATTGGGGCATGTGCCCCTACTACAAGCCCCCCCCCCCCGTTCGCTATGCCCTTTATGAGACTGCATATGCAGATATGTATATAAACTGCAGTATATTCCACTTCATTTCAATAATTTCAATGGTCCAATTTTAGATACCTACCACACACACACACACATACACACGTATTTTACCTTAATTTTAACTTGAAATGTAACTTTCTTGAGCCATATTTTGCATACGCAGAATATTCAAATCAATTTATATGAATGTCTTTCATTTTTAATAGGAATAGTGTCCGTCAGTGACACAAAATGTCCGTCCGTGACAAAAGTTTTTGTTCCTCCAGCAAAAGTTACAGCTTGCTTTAAAATTCTGTACATATGTCAGGGAAGTCAACTTATTAGACTAACATGTGCAATGAAAAGAAATTGTCAGCATTATTTCATTCAGATAGAAGCAACACTTACTGAGAAGTCAAGAAACCCATTTCTACCCTGTCCGTCTGTGACATTGAATATTTAATGGATTCTACTTTTGCCCAAATTTTCACTATTTTCTTTCTTTTTTCGATGGCATTCTCTGAATGCAGGTGAATATATGGATATCATTCCTCTTTAATCTCCCCTTTTGTAAATTTACCCGGTAGTGTATAAGTTTGAACTGTTTGAATTAATGTACTGAGCTTACTAAGGCAAATCCACTGAAAAAAAAATCAAAGTTTGTAGTGTATAAATTTGAACTGTTTACATCATTGTACTAAGCTTACTTAGGCAAATCCACTGAAAAAAAATCAAAGTACTTTTTGTAATAAAAAGGTGGCATGTATATGTATATATAGAAATACGGTAACATAATGAGCAAACAAAAGTAATACGGAAGCCTTCCATACGGTTGCTTTTTGTTGTAATCTCACTTTTAATCTCACCTTTTGTAAATTTACCCTGTAGTGGATAAGTTTGAATTGTTTACATTATTGTACTTAGCTTACTCAGGCAAATCTACCGGAAAAAGATCAAAGTACTTTTTGTATTAAAAAGCTGTAAAGAAATACGGTAACATAGTGAGAAAACAAAAGTAATACGGAAGCTTTCCATACGGTTGCTTTTTTATGATGAGTAAGATACATTTAAAGGATAATAACGTGTGTGTGTTTTTTTTTTTGGGGGGGTAATATAACGGAAGCAAGAATAATCAATCATCTTCTGACATTGTTACGAGGAGCAAAATGAGATAAAAGGCTCTCATCTGGCCTACTGGATATATTTTGTAAAAGCTGGCAGGTACATGCATATCAAGAAATACGGTAGCATTATAAAGAAAGTAAAAGTGATACGGTAGCTTTCCATACGGTTGGCAGATCATTAAAAAAAATGTTTTTTTTTTATAAGGAGTATTCAAATAATATATTAAAGTTTCTCGTTATGTAAACGGAAGCAAGAATAATCAATCATCTTCTGACATTGTTACGAGGAGCAAAAGGAGATAAAAGGCTCTCACCTGGCCTTCTGGATGTAGATGCAGGACACGACGTGTTACAGTTCAACATTTGGTGAGTATATCCTGCTGTTCCTGAAGACTTAAGGTGAGGAGGTTATACTAGTAAGCCATCAGTTGGTAATTATATTGTGCGCATGTGCAAAACGAAGGTCATATTTTGCACGAAGCTTGCGTTAGAAGACATTTGAAAAACTGGACAGCCCGACGCGAAAGGATTACACAGGTCCATTCTAAAACTGATTTTATTTAAAAATTTATGTGGGTGTATTGTGTGTCCCAGAAAAAAGGGAAACCGGATTTCACTGCAACAATATTCTATCAAATGAACTATTTATACGATGAACTAGGTATGTTTGTAATGCTTGGTTTCTCTTCTTTCATTTGATGCACAAATTATTATTCATCGTTTACGCATGTTTGAATTAAGACAATGGATATAGGTGCTACCAAAATTTCATTTGCATGCACATATTCCATCTTTGAGTGCATTTTCAGGGTGTTAAATGTAATCATTTTTAAGAAACAAAAGCTGACATAAACATTCATTATTTCATCTTTTATCGGACACCTTATGCGTACAAAATGAATAACATATGCCGGAGAACAAGTAAAATTAAAACATGCTTGTTTTAGCGTGATTTTTAGAATGAATACAGTTTGAGCAACTGGAAGCGAGCTGAACAAAAGGTTCATGCACGGCTGACTTCACACAATATCTTGCTTGGGACACAACAATAGGCTCCGAATCTTGCTCGCGAGGTGATTTCTAGGTCTCTGACTACCAAATCCAGAAAGCAGCGGCAAAATATGCATTTTGGAACGAACATCTTTTCAAATTGTCTTTTCTCACTGATGCATTGCTTATTTTTCACAAATGTGGTATCATATGAAAGAAGAAAACATAGGCTTTTTAATGATGTCCTTCAATATCGAAGATATTCTGAATACATCCAAGCATGACAGTTTGAATTTGAAATTTCCTCGTGCAAATGATTTTATGACTGTGTCCCTTCTGATTGTCTTTACTCAGCCATGCTTGAATGGAAATTATCTGTGACTGGTATCAAATAAAAGACGAGAAAATATGCTTTCCAACTATGTACGATATTCTTTTCACATTTGTTATTAAGATATAAAAATATCTTCATCAATCTTGGTTTCCTTTTTTCTGGGACACACTGTATAAGTGTGTGTAGGTAGGTGTGACTGCGTGTACAGTGTATAGGTTTCCCGCACATTTTCGTCATCTTTCGTCATGTTCGTCACTTTCAGTTCAGTTTCGTCTCAAGGAGAGCAGAGCGTGTAAAGGCCATAGTCAGCCATGGTCATTTGCCTTTTCCATTCGTCGTTTGACAAGTTGAGGGTATTTTCAATTCAGAGTGGTCACTTGTCGATCTTTAAAGGCTAATTTGTCCCCGCTACTACCGACAGAATGTTAGAGGAAAATTCGTCTTTCTTTAAAAAAAAAATCAATTAAATTTATTTAAATCAATTTAAATTAATTCTTCCAAATTGATCCCATGGTAATGCCTTCAATATTTTGGATGAACGAAACTAAACGGAATTCTGAAGAAATTGACTGCAAAAATATAAAATTATTTTTGCACTCAAGTGCCCAGTGACTGTGACCGACGAAATGAAATTGACAAAATTGCGCGACAAAATTATAAAACAGATCGGAAAATTGGTTAAACTAGTGGATAAAGAAGAATTTGGAATTAGCATTCTCACCATCCTGGCAATTCAAGACGAATCTTAAGTGACCATTTTTATTATTGGATGAAAACAGTTTGAAAATGAGCGGGAAACCTATATGTATATGTGTACGTATGTGTGTCTATGTATGTGTATGTATAACTCTACGTGCCAACGGTCGCTACATTCAACCTTCATCGACAATTATTATATTCCACATCAGTTTGATCCAGGTTGGTGTGAAACTTTAACACTCTGGTTAGTTAAACCAGGGGCGGCGCAACAAGAGAGGGGGGGGGGGAGGGGCGGCCGCTCCCTAACATTTTCAAAATACAGGACATTACAGGGTTTTCGCAGTGTAAGTCATGAAATGTAGGTCTCTTGGACATTTTTGATCCTTATTATAGTTTTCTCCCTCCCTAAGATATTACTCTGTCGTCGCCCCTGATTCAAACACCAGAAGACTTACTTCAAACATCAATAGTTTTAACACCAGGGTTCATAAGCGTTCGGAGGGGAGTGTTTTGGGTGTTTAACATCTCCTGGCACCCCCCCCCCTTTCACGAAAAACACCTCCCTTTTGGCCGTGGAACCTGTTCCCGTCGGTCGTGATTTTTGGCTTTTTGCTCGTGAACGGATTGGATTTGGCCGTAAAAAAAAAACAAAAAATGCGTCGGACTCAACCCTCCCCCAACCCATCCGCCCCCTTTTTTGCTCATTGCTCAATGCCTGACCGTAAACGGACGTGATTGGCCGCGGATGAACTGCCCCCTTTGAAAAAAAATCCTACGTACGCCTGTCCCAAGGGTTTGAACAATAATACAATTCTGGTAATTAGGCAAGATGGGACGCTAAATTTAACAACCTACGTTTTTTGTGGGTGGGATTTAATCAATGGCCATTCGAAACATATCAACGGCAAACGATCGCATTACTCTTATCAATATTTTAAATTTTGATTCTAAAGACTAGTTACTCAGTGGTGTAAAATGAGGAAAATGAAGACTGTGTTCCCACTCCTACTCGCTCTGACAATTGCCATGATGGTATCGTCAAAAATGACCGAGTATGAACTGGAGGAAATAATGGATACACTTGAAGAAATGGATGCAGGTAAGTAGTGAAATATATGTCAACAAAATCAGAGTGAACGAGCCAGAGAATTGGGTGAGGTTTTGAAAATTTGAATAACATAAATTGTCAACGCATATTGGTTTGAGGAAAATGCAGAGGCAAATTTATAAACTGCTGACCAATTACATTTGACACAATGATAACAAATATTTTGAAGAAATTTTCTCTTTCCCGGATCTCTTTTTACACTGTGTTATGACATTTGGCACCCAGCAACTTATGAGATTTGGGACAAGAGATAAAGGCCCAAAATCTCGGAAATTGTCACAGATCTGATACAAAATGATGCTAATATAAGTAAAAAGAACAAACGAAAGTCAACTTATCATCAATGACTGGTTAATTCTTGAGAAATTACTATGTTCAACTCGAACTTTCTTGGCTATACAAAATTCGAAATGACCAGATCCGTGTATATATGCGCGCTTAGTGCATGGATATCGCGAACCTGGCTCTCTGACTGAATAAGTGTAGGCGTGAGGAAATCCATAGCAGACGTCGAACAAATATACCAAAATCCACTCTTTTTACATAATATTTTTCAAGGCTCATTTTGCAGGTTATGTCATTGTCTTGGGTCATTGAATGGTAATATGGTGGTGGGAACTTACACTCTTAAAAATCCCGGGTCAGTCTTGTACTCGGAGAAAGGATCCGTTGGGGGCACTCCCGAAAAATTGTCAATTTTAACCAAATTCCGGGTCAAGGTTGACCAAAATATGAGTCAACCTGACTTGGAATTTGGTCAAACTTGACCAGGAATGTGGTTAAACCTGACCCTTTTCCGAGTGTGCCCCCAACGGATCCTTTCTCCGAGTCAGACTGACCCGCGGAATTTTTAAGAGTGTAGGTATTGTTTTTAGGTTGGTCTTTCACCCCCTCAATCTATACGTAAACTGAAAGTTGGGGCATCTGAAGCATTTTAACATTTTAGCACACGTGTAAGAATTAGTGCTGCGGGACACTTGGCTTGACCATGCCATTCATAACGAAAGTGACCGTATTAACGAGAAGAATTATTCTGACGAAATCAAGTGGAGTTTTCCCGGATCCTGCTGGTCACCGTCACCTATAACTTAAGGGCCACCATCCGATTTTGGAAGAAAATGGAATAGTGTTTGATATAAACATTTCCATAAATCACAATTTGTTGATTAAGGTTCTGAATAGTCATACAGATAGCAAAATAAAAATATATAGCCCGTTTCGGGCTCTCTAGTCAGAGGAAAAGCCAAATCGGCTCCGAATCGTGGTGACGTGAATTGTCTACGTTTGGAAATAATTTGACCCTTACTCCGGGTTCCAGGCTGACAGCGCACAAAATACCATTTTGAATATTCCTTTTATTGTTCAGAACCCGAATCAAATAAGTTTAATATGTTTCAATGCCCATATTAAATGTTACTGCGATTTACTGCCAATATTAGATCGTAGCTGATCGTGTAGTATGCGGAGGCCCTAACAAAGATTGCAATAAACTCAAGTGATGCTTCGCGTGGTATGCATGCTGCCGCTGCGCATCACCTCCAAACATAGGGGACAGCGGGGTAATATGGGCCCCTTAAGTAAGATCATGATTTCCCATAGGTAGGATTATTTTATTTTTTAAAGATGTTTCTTTATAATTTGAAAGATTTGGTTTATGGGTAGGTATACACCAAAAGACATCCATTCATATTTAACCAAACAAAAGATATAGGCCTTCGAAAAAACTTTTGCAAAGAGTCCACATTACCCGAGCGTGGGGAAATATGGACCCCTATGTTATTTACAACAGCGACGGGGCAATAGGGTCCATAGTCCATATTGCCCCATTCATAAAGATTCTGCATGGGAATACACATGGGAATACTAGGTGTCCATATTACCCCACATCACAAATAAACAAAAATTCCACCTGTTTGATAATTAGATGTAAGCTGGATATTTCGTACATGTAATGATTATGTGTTATGTCAATATGTTGCCATAGTAACAATCTCTAGACCGAGGCTCAAGAGATAAAAATGGGCGTTTTAAAGTGTCACTGAGATTCGAAGAAAACGGGATGAAAATGTTAAATTAAAATATTTTTTTTGACTTTCACGACACTACCTCCGTTTATATACCTGAATTACAGTTGTTGAATGATGTTCTTTCAAGTAGCAATAGAAGGGACACTCTTATCATCCCTAGTTTAAAGATAAAAGGGGGGTCCATATTGCCATGGGTGTCCATATTACCCCGGTTTCCCCCGTTCATGTTTTGATGTCTAAAGAAATCCTTTATGCATATATGTAATCTTCTTCCATCAGTAGCTGAAAATAGTGGGTGTGGAAGATGCGATAATAAGTGTGGAGCATGTAAGAACTGTACTGAGCACGGTTGCCCGGTAACCAGGAAAGTGAAGCGTGAAGGTAAGTATCAGACGAATTTTGAATTCTTTTAGTCTGTTTGAGGTCAGTTTAAAGCGGAATGAAACCCGAGCATCTTTTTGCACTCAGAAAATACAGGAAAATAGAAGAAATAAAACAGTGAAAGTTTCAACAAATTTGGTTGAACCGTTCAAGAGTTATGAATGTTCAAGGTTTATCATTTGCCGACTTGGCATGTCTCTAAAATTGTCGGTGAACGGGGTGGCGGGAGGCCACCAGGCCTCACCCAGGTGGAACTGGAACTTTTGATGGGTGAGACCAAAATATAGACCTCAAAGGTTTTATTATGAATTTTTAATGTGCATTTGAATATGTTTAAAATAATGTCAAATCCAGTATATATCTATTATTAGTTTCTAATACCGTAGTGTATGGTCCAAGCACATCAGGAGCTTTTTCAGCGCAGTAGAATATCGAATATTTTTTTTGTTTGCGCTTTATGAATTTTATATTATATTATTTAATCGTCATTTTGGCGGATTTTTAAAGTGGCAACTCTACCAATTTTTGAGATGAAAGTGTGAAGAAATCCCAATTGGTTGCTTCACTTGCTCGGAAGTATGGCCACCAAGTAACCGGATAAAACACACCAATGAAACATGTATTTACCATGCCTAAAAACCCGTCTTTTCTACGCTATTTTCAAAAAGTTCCTAACGTGGGGTATCCCCCTCCCACATCCTGTCACGCTCGGTCGCTTAGCTCCCTCGCATGTTTCCGTCAAGCCCCCAGCACCCCTAAATTTTCCGCGCTAGAACCGCGCCTGGTATCAGCAATACATGACCAGTAGGCCTACTTGAGCGAATTTCTTTGTCTCGCGCGATCTGTTTGAAAGGACACAATGGGCCCTGTTGCATAAGGCCCAGTACCAGAGAAAACTCAGGTTACTTTTTACGAGAGTTTTAGTCAATGGCAGAATTATGCTAACTAAAGTTTTCAGTTTCTTATGGTATAAAGTTTTATGCAGTGGATACATAATCAAACAGCGGCGGATCTCAAACTTCAAAGATCGTTCTGACAAAAAAAGGTCCAAAGTTCGGCACATTGGCCATTCGGTCTTCGCCGAACGTAACTCGAAAATGTGTAATTAATTCTTCCCAGTCCCTAGTGGGGTACATTATGTAGGTGCTCGTTGGTTACCAGTACGCGTTCTCCAGTACATTGACACGTTCATATTACTTCAGTGCGTTTGTACGAAAATAACTATCGCTTTTTTGTATCTAAATATTCAGCTATGAATCAGGACGGTGTGGATGAGCAAGGAAATTGTCGGAGGTGCCAACAAAAATGTAACATCTGTGACAGCGATGCTTGTCAAAAATGTACACGAAATGGACCTGGAAAATGTAAGTATGGAACTATGTTGTTTTTAGATATGAAAGAGGGCCGTCATATTCATTATCAGTTCAGTTCAGTTATTTGCTGCTGGTATTCTTGGAAACCAATTTAGTCATTTGAATAAGACTTTTCTGCAGTTCTCCAGCAGGAATCCCTCATTAATGCAACCTTATGAGGCGGTACTAGCGAAGTTGTATAGAAACACGTGTCTCAATCGCATACAAAATTAGAACACAAAATCGTGCAACGAATCGGAGGCCTGACCAAAATTTCGAAAATAGCGGTACTATTTTGGTAATATGAAGGAATGACAGAAGGGTGATTAAGGGCTATTTTACAATCAGGGTACATTGTAAGTGAATGTTCACCGGTTTGGGGCCTTAACGTGCCACGAAAATGAGAATATGAATTTTGATGTATTGTGTGGTGTATAAGGCATCTCAAAATTACGTTCTGTTCTTTCTTCGGAAACCCTTTCCACACTTTATTGCACTTTAGTTCTACCCTTTTATGACTACTGTAATATTGTATGGGGAAGGGCGTCGGGAAATAATCTAAACAAACTTAAGATCTTGCAAAAAAGGGTTATCCGTATCTGTGCTGGAGCTCATTACCGTGCTCACACTAATAATTTACTTCAGCAATTAAAACTCCTCCCTCTGAATAAACTTACTGACCTTAAAACAGGCATATTTATTTACAATTATTTTTAAAAAATCATTACCCGACTTATTTTCAAATTTCTGTCTTATGCAAAACCAGGTTCATTCTCAAAAAAAAAGTCTTCATTATTGATTACCACTTTATAAATCTGTCCTCTCCCAAAAGCAATCTGTTCAATTTAATGGTGTAAAAATCTGGAACAATCTACCTTCTTATTTGAAAGAATCTAAAACTTTAGTGCAATTCAAAAATCGATACAAATCAATACTTGCAACAAATTAACAGTCTTGCCAATTTATGCCATATTGACCCTCCATACTTCTTACTCTATTTCGTTTCACTCTCATTTTACAGACTTAATTTATAACATGTATGAATGTTGTCTTGTTCTGTCTTGTATTGTGTAGTATTATTTTGTATTATACCGTCGTATTCCTCGTATGTAGTATTTTGTATTTATGTGTATTTTAGCTTATTTCGTTCTGAATTGGTGATAATTTGCTTGTCTTAATCTTGAGATGTGTTAATCTAAATAAGAAAGGGTAAAATCGCAATCAAGCCACTTTTACTACAGTCCCGAGTAAAAGTGACACAATTGTGATTCCACCCTTTTGTTGTTTACAACATATCCCGAGATTAAAACAAGCAAATTGAACAAAACAAATGGTATTTGAAAGCTAAGACTTTGTCATTGACGGTGATGTAAGCATAATGTCACTAGAGTATTTTCTAACTGCCGAAGAGGGCGATTTTTACTTGCAGAATTTTTTGAGACATGTTGCATCACGTTTCAAAAAGTTGTTCAAGTGAAAAGCGCCCTCTTTGACAGTTAGAAAATACTGCTGTGACACATGTTTACGTCAACATCAAGGGCAAACTGTTAGCTTTCAAATGCTGTTTGTTCGGGTCAATTTGTTCGTTTTGATCTCGAGATATCTTGTAAGCAACAAAACGGTGGAATCACAACTGTGTCATTCTTACGGGAAGAGGGCCTGATGCTATATTGACTGTATAGTAAAAGTGGCACATTTGTGATTTTACCTTTTCGTTGTTAACTGAACATATCTCAGAATTAAAACAAGAAAACTGAACGGAAAAAAACGACATTTGAAAGTTAAGGCTATGCCCTTGATGGTGATGTAAGCATGACGTCACAAAAATGTTTTTCTCATTACCTAAGAGGACGCTTTTGACTTGCACAATTATTTTTGAGACACACTGTATTCCATCAAAACGTGCAGCAGGGGCGGCGCCAGGGTAAAATTTTAGGGAGCGGAAACCCATGGCGATTTGGCGACAGGCCCAAAAAATGAACACTAGGTCCAAAAAAACACTCGCTAATGTTGCAAATCGATGCCATGGCGACGCGGTACGTATACATCAGCCGGAAATCTTTTGGGGGGCGATAAAAACAACTACCCCCTTATAATTATTCGGTATTTTGAGAACCATAGGGAGCCCCCCTCCCCCCCCCGTGCCACTCTTGCTTCTAAGTATGTAATTTTAAACTTGTTTTTCCATAAAGATAATCTGGAAACTTTATACAAGAGTAATCTCTCTATAAAAATGAGTGAGATTGTTCACTCCTCAAGGAGTGAATATAAAAAACGACTGAATTTAGAGTGACCTTTGAATGAACTTGAGTGGTTTTCACTCATTTTGGATTGACCTCAGAAATCACTTGGGGATTCCGAGTGGTCCCTGAGGTCACTCTAAAATGAGTTTAAAGATTGTGTCATTGATTTGCACGTCAAAAAACATCTAAATGAATGAAATCAGCTGAAATCATATCCAATGTGAAGATTAATACAAATAAATGAAACACCTCTCATAAGACTTGGGGTAAAATATTGAGTTTTGGTGAAAATCTGGACGGTTAAACTTCATCCTTTTTCAAATGACTCTGACGTCTTTTCAAAAAAAAATCCGTGACGTCAACGTGCACGGGCCGTTCCAAAATTGGACGATCAGCCGTTAGCCGAGGGTCGCGCGGAGGTTAGCCGTTTAACCAATCAGTGCGCTCCGCTGGTCTTGCGACGGTACACATAACCGCAATTCGCAATTTGAGCAAAATTTAAACTCACGGAGAGAACAACATTCTGGTAACATGTCGTTATTAGTTTTTCTCATAAAACAACAAATTCATGACGTATGGATCTCAAACTTTCAACACACCATTTGTAAGTACTAAACTACCGTTTGGTATTGATAATGAAGGGAAGAAATGGACTTGCACATCCCTGACACAATTTTTAAAACACACGTTCACTCGAAATTCACTCCTTTTTTTCATATTCACTCGTTAAAGAGTGAACAATTTCACTCGTTTGTTTAAGAGAGTAAGAAACAAAGACACTTTCATTTACCACTTAGTGAAACCATTGGTGTATCATGATTGTAAATTAACCCCTAAGTGTAATTAATAATTTAGATCAGTTATGAAGTTTGTTCTTATTTGTTTGATTATTTTTACAGGATCCTGGAAAAATGTCAGTGCGATCTTCGGACAAAAGACTTGTCCTTCTTTTTTTTTTTTTTTTGGTTCATTTGTTAGTAGGGTGGGGACTTGAGTAACCGGACACTTAATTTTTGAATTTTTTTCAGGATATGTTGCCAAAAAACGTAATTTTCAAATGATCAGCATCAGTATTTTCATAAGAAATCGGGATTTATGCGAAGAAAAATGAATGCTGCGTACCCGTGTAAGTGTTCTGTTTGCAACTTTGCGCGATAGTTCCCCGACGCGTACTGCGCCGTTCTATCGCGCGGTGTCCGGGTACTCAACCCGTCCGGAAATACAACCTCTCATGATACACATTAAATAAGTCCTGTAAGGAAAGTGCTGTGTGAGAAAAAATGAATATGACAGCCATTAAATTTCACTTTCAGATAGTATACGAACAATCATCCCTAAATTACTCATAAATCCCACTTAAAGGCAGGGCATCTCTTTTGCATACCTAAAAATTAGGACGGTGTGCATACGCTGGTGTATAGGAGAAAATACAATTTAAGAACATTTAGCAACGTATAGAAGATAGAAACTCAGTTTGGTTGGCATAATAGTGACAGTTCAATTCTAAATCGAATTGAAGAAAAAACACATAGATATCAACCTTCCTAATTTACTGTTAGACACTTACAGTGTGAGTGTTCATCTGGGATATGTGAAATTTACTTAACAATATACATGTACAAGTGTGTACCATGAACGTGACTAATTTTATGGAGAAGTCTCATGCAGATTATTATTCACAGACCAATAGGCTACGTGAATGCTGAAATATACTACTTGACCAACTCAGTTCAATGAGCTTCACAGAGAGACTGAATTGTTAGTGCATTTTTCAAATTCTGGATAATTACTGATCTTCAAATTTCACAGACACTTCCTTCATATGTAGCTTAAGAGCATAAGTGATTTTTGTTGTGCTGCTGGAGGGATGCAAAACAGAATCCCTGCCTTTAATAACTGTGAATTGAGTATACTGGTGTATTAAGGTCACTTTCTGTATTTCTATATTAAACGTCTGCAATATACATGTGTTGACTGCATGGTGTGATTTTTTTCTTAAATTCTATGCTACACTTACTTTTGCAACATGAACTTTGTTACTTTGTACGACATGGTTGATGATTTTGATGCATTATGCTCTTGTGCCAAATGCTAATGTTGAACTCCACTCTAACCGTTATACCCTAACCTTAAATTTTAACCTAAGCCTCACCCCAACTCCGGACCAAAAAACCCCCAAGAATACCCGTCTTGGAGATATTATTTTTTGCAATGCAACTGTATCTGGAGCAAATGTCGCGTCATTGATGTGTTCGTAATAAAAAAAATACATGTAAATGGTTGAAAACTTTATCACCCAGTACATATAATTCAAAATTCAGTACCTTAAAGGTAAATGACATGGGGTAAACACTATTCTACAATCTAGTAAACTATGCTTTGATTCTACTGTGAAAGTTTTGTAGTCAAAAGTTGTCTCATTTTAAAATAATGCCCATAAGTATGCCTTGTAACAGACAAATTTGTAGTGTAACCTTCTTTGGGGATTAAATCTATCGTGCCCCGATCAAATTAAACTGCAGTCCTGCTCATGCTTGATTCTCGTTAAGTAAACAAACTCAAGACAAATCCTTCCAGCCAGGAGATCCACTCCAGCTAGTGTACATTTGGTTTATCCTTCAACCAGTTTGGTTCTGAAGGCATTTTTTATTTCTCCCAATCATCTGATCATGTCACTGAGCTTTAAAACAGTCAAAATATAATATATAATTTAGAACAAAAATTTCCTTCCAAAAAAATAACCTAGCCGGGACAACTCCGCATCATCAGAAAAGTTGTGAACAAGTTGTAATAACATTAAGAATAAACTTTAAAGGGTAGTAACATAATTGGAAGAAGTCAAAAAGGCCACACGAACCAAATAGGTTGAAAGATACACCAGCTGGAGGGTATCTACTGGATGAATTTGTCTTTTATTTGGTTGTGGATAAACGAGCATTTATTTACCAGAACTGAATTAATCTCGTGCCCCCCCCCCCGATAGAAACTGATCCCATACAAAGCTACATAACAGATTTGTCTGTGACGTCACAATGAAAACCGATGGTGATTGTTATTAAAATTTCTAAACATTTAACCCTGAAATTTAGACAACAGAAGCCTTGAACCGTGTACTCGATAGTTTTATTCCTAAGTAAGGACTTCATCCAATCCTACTATTTCTCTTTAATTTAGAAACCAATTTCAGACTTGAAATCAAACGGATTACACTTCAAGCTGCATATAACTGACTTCATCAAGCCAAGACTAATGTAATCAGCCTTCCTACCACTTGACCGTATTCTTGTTATCATCCCTACACTATAAGCCCCAATATGATCGTTGACAGATTTGAATGATTAAATATACCTGTACTTATTTTGGGAAGGCCAACTGTTCCAATAATTAACCATTTTTTTTTACTTATCATTTCAATTTTTGTCAAGTTGGATTAGTTGAAGTTGATGAGCATCAGACCTACTCCATGTTTTCCCACTTCTCCAGATCTTTGTCAAAATCAATACATATTCACACAAACTTACACTTGCAAACACACACACACACAGACACTCTCAAACCTAACAGTACACATATACACACAAACACACTCACACATCTATGTGTACACATATACACACGTACACACTTACACACCAACATGTATTTACAGACAAACATACATAGGTTGCAACTAAATTATAAAACTGATGATGGAAAAAAAGCATTTTGCTCTTTTTTATTCTCAGAGTTTGAAATACAATACTTGATTTGGACCATTTCAGAATGTGACCAACATAAAATCGGCTGAGACTATTGCAATATTCTTATAAGGTGAAGTGGTGGGCTAATACTAATAAAACATCCAAGGGTTATTTGTCACAGGCAATTCTACAATTTCTGTGTGTATTCTTTTTCCACGGGGGTGGGGCGAGGGTAATACCCCAGGAATTAAACTCAAAGGGGTTGTTTTTGATGGCCAAAATACCCACCTTTATCACTTTAGGTAATAAAACCTTGCCATAATACTTGTTTAATATGTTCTTAACCCTAATCAGGCTGGGCTTTTTTGGCTATGCTATCATCTGGGGGGGGGCTGATTCCGACCCCCCCCCCCCCCGAGATCTCGGCCGTCGACCGCGCAATCGCGCTGAAAATCGGCACGCACGTCGCCCATCACATAATCTACAAGACTGTATAGTTAATTACCCGGAATTAATTTCATATTAATTAATTATGCTAATTTATGTGTAAAATCACAATTAAGCTGTAAATCACTAATTAAAGCTCCAAAAATACTAATTTCTAAGTCTAGACACTTATTTTAGTGTTCTTAGCAAATGTACCTGAAAAAAATCCGGAATCAAAATTGATTTCCTTATGTATTTCATTGTTTTGTGAATTTCTTATGTATTTCTCTGTTTTTTCGACCTTTTGTTTTCTATTGTTTTTTCGATGAAATTTGTCAGGGACGCTTTTGTGATCATAAACAGCACAAAACTAATTAATTTCATCCAGTAAAATAAAAATAATTACACATTTATGAATTTCGGCTGAAAACACAATTTGTATTGAAATTGTACACAAAATCACGTTTTTGAGCGATTTTTGGGGTGACATGCAAGTACAATATGTTACGTAACTTCGGAACCACGTACCCGGACGTCGCAAATTTGGTCTGAAAAGATGCGCGAGATTCGAGAGAAAAAAGTCATAAAACGCTGTGGCAACTGCTTTGCGCGTTGCAGACATATTGCGCGAAATGTCTACTGGGGGGCGGATTCTGCCCACCCCCCCCCCCCCAGCCTTTTTAGGGTTAAAGCACCAGCAAAATATGAATTTACAATTAGTTTTAAATGTCCAAGTATGGGCATAATATTCACCTGAACCTAATTTCTACATTGATATATGTTTCAAATTTTCAACCAGTTTGGCCCTTGAGGCATTTTTGACTTCTCCTAATGATGCCAATGCCCTTTAACAGTTTAGTTTTCAAATATTTTTAGATAAAAAAATAACTGAGTGTATTAATACAAAATATTTTCTTTCAGCTTGTCCAAATTCATCTCAGCATCTTGAGTCACCATGGTACATGTATATGGATTACATTGAATACAGAAAACAACATAAAGATTCTGATGTGCCAAATTTTTTAAATCTTTAACATTGCATAGTTACCCAGGTGATAAAGTTACATTCCTGTAACAGCACACAACAAAATTATACCATTCATTTTAAATCTATATAAATGTAATTTTACTAGTACAAAAATATTGATATCTTTATCATTAAAGCGAAAACAAATTACAATATGTACAAATATTTTGATAAATACAGTTGCCACTTTGATCCATGATTATTCTTTGTAACATATGGGTACTGTCATACTTCTTACTTTTGCAAATATCCATGAGAGATTATGGCACATAAACTTACTGATAATTATGATCTATAAACATATGCAGCTGACTTTATCAGGTCAGTGTAACTTTATTCCAACAAAACAGGCATGAAAAACACAGTACAAAATCAATACAAGAAATTAAATAGCAATCCCATTCTCACATTTCAGTTCAAACATTTATCTCGGTGGTATATGAATTACATAGTACCATAACGAAATATAAAATACTTATTCCAGGGCCTATGCCCGGGAGGACCACTGTCATTTCAATGAGTAGGCCTACACAATGCGCGTGTGAAAAAAAATGTGTAAAAAGGGTTGTTTTTCAAGGTCGGCTGATGTACGCACATACAGTGAAAAGGATATCAAAATCGCCAAAATCAGGAAAAAAAGGGTATACTTTTAACAGAAGGTTTACTTTAAAAGGGTATCTTTTCAAACTTGAATACTTGTTTAGGGTATTCTGAGATCGCTGATAATTACAGTAATTGTTTACTCAACAGATAATTACTTGTTTAGGGTCCATTTTGAAAGTCCATACATGCGCATGGTGTACACTATGTAATGACAGTGCCCCCCCCCGGTTGCCTATGCATCTCTGACTCTGCCAGTAGGAGAGGAGGAGAAAGGAAGGGGGAAGGGAGGGACACAGTATCACAGGACAAATCCAAACAATATCTCTAAAGTACTGCTGGTGCAATTTTGCATCAGAACTTGAATTCTTTAACTATACAAAATATGACAATAATACAACTTGTTCTTGCACATAACATATACAAAACTGATTGATTGATTTTCACTTCTTATGTAAAGCACTGAATGATCATTCCGAATTTCAATTTTTATGAGAGCTTCATTTCTACACCTTATTAAAAGATAATACATGTAATAGCTTTGAGGATCATGTAGCTAAGTATTTTTATTTTTTATACAGGAACATTGCTTAACAATGCCTTTAAATGTTCTTTATAATTTTGAATTAAATTTTCATAGAATTACAATGACATTATAGTACAATATACAAATGAAATAACACAATACCGTATGGCAAATTACAAACATCAACTGAGGCCCATCGATATATGCACACAGATACACACTTGATTGGAGCACACCATTAGACAGGCACATTAATATATAGCATTGCATACTGTGTAATATATATTGAATCCTCCATTCCTCGGCGATACAGAAAACAGAAGAAAAAAATCATTGAAATGGGAAGTTTACCACGGAAAGTGGGAAATAATGTAATGCTGAAGTAATAACCTTAAAACTGTTGGAAATTACAAAATAAACAAATATTAAAATGTAGACAATTATTTGTTGACTAAATTACCAAAAATGAGAGTAACTTAAATCACCCCAGCCAACCTCTCTGACAAACAGAATTTTGATATTGTAAAACAGGGAATTGAAGGCTTTACTACAAATGTAACAGAATAATATAGTATCTCTTGAAATAATCAATTTACTTTTCTGAAGGCAACACCTTGTACGGGTTCAGTATCACTGTTGGATCCATCAGCCCCGGGGGGGGGGGGTCACTTAGTATAATTGTGTGATACGTATGTGCCGTGGTTGAGACCCCCATTTTCAGCCCAAATTTCTGTTCAGAGCATCTCAATTTCAGAAGTCAAAGACAATTTTTGATTTTTCCAGATCCAGAGACCCCGAAATTTGCCGTTTTGCTTCTGATTTTCCGCTCAGAGCATTGCCCTTTCAGCACGGCGTGCCAACTGCGCGCCAGAACTTCGCCGCTGTGCAGTTCCAGAGCATAGCATTTTGAGGTTTTCTGAAGTCTTAGCTCCAGTTCCAGAGACCCCCATTTTTCGCTCAAGCCCGTTCCAGAGCCCCCGATTTTCGATTTCTGTGTGGCACATAGGTATCACTTTGTAAGTCGACGTCGCCCCCCTACCCCCCCCCCCCCCCTGGGGCCATCAGCGTTTTTATCCCCCTCATGATGCTTTAAATTTACTTCATTATTTTGAATAAATTACAATATATCATATACAATATTAAACAAAACAACACAATTCTGAATGGTCAACTAAAAGCCCTTACCAAACCCTATCAGACACACACTTGATTGAAGCACATTTAATTTGGCCGGTATAAAAATATATAGTATTGCATACTGTGTAATATAATACATGTTATAGAATGATATATCTGCTAAAATAACAATTTATTTTTCTGAAGGCAACACCTTGTACGGGTTCAATATCCCTTTTGGATCCATCAGCGTTTTTATCCCCCTCATAATGCTGACGGCTTCCGGCGTTTTGCACATGCCGATATAATTCCTCTTCAGGAACCCCAGCCCGTGCTCCGCGCTCACGCTCCCTCGCAAGCCCGACGTCCACTCGTAGACAAACGGTTCCAGGAGCTTGTGAACTTTGGGGTCGTAGGTCGGGGTCACGACATTCAAGTGAAGATTTTCGTCGCCGACGTGACCGTAACCGACCACCGTCGATTCGCAGCCGGAAAGTCGTTCGCGCGTTTCCTCCACCAGCCTGTAGAAGTGGTTGATGGGAATGCTGAGGTCGTACTTGAAGCACCAGCCCATTCGGACCAGGCCCTCCGTGATGCGTTCCCGGAAACCCCACAGTGCCTGATGGGAATCGAAAGTTCAAAGGTCAAAGTTCATTTCTGCAGCTATACAAATGTACACTTTTCCAAGCATATACAAAAGAAAATAAAGATATGGGGTAGCTTGTTTATGGGGTCACCTCAGGACTGGCACCAATATCAAGACATGACTTGGCCAGATAGGTGAATCTCCCAGGGAA